>JAEAOA010001800.1:452500-480814 GCA_016746295.1 Potamilus streckersoni | reverse complement strand
CAACCCGAAATTTATACCTGCAATTTTCACGTTCGAATGCCGTTTTCTACAGAACGTGATGCTCGCAGTTCACACGTAAGACCAATTCCTGGTTGAAAATTTTGAAAAACACTTAATGCATTGATGCAATTCAAAACAGTTGTCATGCACGCAGATTTTGAGATATTATATTTGCGCTGACCCACGTGACCACTGCTATGTTAAGAAATTTACGAGCCAATTTACGAAACTGTCCCCTGCCACCATAATAAATGCAAGCAGTTAATATTGACTACTGTCTGTAAATATTTCAAACTCAGTCTGGTGTCTTTAAATTTTCAACGATATTGAAATTAATAATCCATCGATCTATATCGGCTGTCATTCGATACCTTGATGCGCATGTAATGTACAAACACATAAAAGCTTTTCAATTGGTCAGATGGAGACAGACCATCCATACTGTGAAGAAATTACACACCAAAATAATCATAATGTTTCCACATTTTGTATTTTCAACTTTTATTTTGGCCGTAAATATTTTGAATCGATACAGTCATGCAAAGCTTTTGAAAAACTCACACGCTTTCATGTTAATTTGTGTTTTGTTGCGTCTTCTGTGATTGCCGAGATAAATGAATCGTAGGTTATGTAAACATTGGACCACTCCCTTCCAATGTCTCGACCAGGCAGCTAGCTATCCAATGGAGTTTCGGCCCATTAAACAGGACCCCTTTTCCCGAGGTCTCATTGCTAGATCTGTCTTGAATGCTAGCTGGAACGACCAACCCTTAAAAAGGAATGAACAAGCCATGTCATTGAACCCTCGTTGCACCTTTCCCCCCCTATAATAGTTCTGGAAACTCTGAGAAGTTAGTCAGGAAAGATTTCACCTTACCCCTTCAAACATTCGACCGTGAATGCTACCTACTATAGTCCTTCTCTCTCCCTTCAGGTGGAACGTTTTGTCATTTCCCCGCTAGTTGCCCCTAAGTCTTCTATATACCCTTGAATACGAGATTGTGGTTCATGAAAACACTAAGTCAAGTATATCCCCTCTAAAGCATTATCTTTATCGGTCATATATATATATATATATATATATATATATATATATATATATATATATATATATATATATATATATATATATATATATATATATATATATATACATATATATATATATATACATATATATATATATATATATATATATATATATATATATATATATATATATATATATATATATATATATATATATATATATATATATATATATGTATGTAGATATATATATGTGTATATATATATATATATATATATATATATATATATATATATATATATATATATATATATATATATATATATATATATATATATATATATATATATATGCTTCAATAGCTCATGTACACTGAACACTACACTTAGAAAAATGTATACACATTGTGCAGAATATTATCTGTTAAGTTTTATTGCTTAATAAATGAACATTATTAATTTGACCGGATTGACAGGAAGACTTAAACTGAGAATGTCGTTGTGCAGATGCATATATTTTAGAATAAAAATGGATATAAATATTTCAATCAGAACGAACAAGATATATCTGCTTGTATTTTCTCTCATATATATGTACGTTGCAAAGTATGATTATTTTCTTTGAAAGAATATCAATTTTTGTTTAAATCAAGTTTTTCCCCCCTAAAACCTATTCATAAAACGTATCTTACATAGTATCTACTTATTGTTTTAAGAAAATGAAATTGTTTAATCTACTTTTTAGTTGAGCAGAATCGTCTTTCGATGTAGACCGAATTGTTTTTAGCTAATTTGACTAATTATATAGCTAATCGGGGACTAATGATACAACTTTCCAATTCCTTCACCCTATTTTATCTAACAGCTTGAATTCACTTTTGTTCTGATAAACAGGGTTTTTTGGAAAAAGAAAGAATCCTTTATCCCATCACCATTCTTTTAGTTACATCCATATGCAACACAATGCATCATATTTGCAGTACAAAAGCACGATCGTAAGATATATCACATAGACATTTAAGTCTGAAAATTAACCACTTGAATGCCTAGGTTGAATAGAAGGATAAATGTACATTATATATGTGTTTGGCATGCGGAAACTACCGATTGGCTACGAAGATTGCTGAATAATATTTTCATTCACAAAAGTGGATTTTAAAGTCCAATTAAGCATTTGTGTGGTGTGCATAACAAATGCCTTTTGTTTATGACTTATATAATATCACACGTTTGTACCATATAGGTGGCAGGTGGCCTTTAACTTTGCCGACTATCTGTTCGCACTAAGTTTTAATGGTTTTGTTCCTAATTTTGTTCTATTTTTTTTTTATTTACATATTCGGAACGTAAAGTTTGATCGTCATTTTATAGCTAATATTGTGCTGAAATGTTGTTAACCACTGTGCGTACATACATACATGCATGCATGCATGCATGCATGCATACATACATACATACATACATACATACATACATACATACATACATACATACATACATACATACATACATACATACATACATACATACATACATACATACATACAAACATACATACATACATACATACATACATACATACATACATACATACATACATACATACATACATACATACATACATACATACATACATACATACATACATACGCACTCACGCACGCACGCACGCACGCACACACACACACACACACACACACACATACATACATACATACATACATACATACATACATACATACATACATACATACATACATACATACATACATACATACATGTTATCCATTGTAATTTTATGTTTGTTTGACATTATTTTCTTTCTGAAAAAATCGATCTCTAGAAAATCAGTGTGTATGTGTGCGTGTGCGTGTGTGTGTGTGTGTGTGTGTGTGTGTGTGTGTGTGTGTGTGTGTGTGTGTGATTACATTGTTTTGTTTGGTGTTTCTAAAGAATTTGAAGACATGGTGGACGTCCATTCATCTTAGATGTTAGACTGGTTTCCTGTTTCAGCAATAACTACACTGGTTTTAAAAGAAGAAATGATGCTTCATTACTGTGCCAAGGAACCAGATCTTCCCAACTACACAGGAACTAACGATCAAAGAACGAGAAATTGACGTTAAACCAATTTCAAAAATACAAACGAAAAGTGCCAAAACCCACATGTTATACGTCACTTAATTGATTATATATGGTTTTGTGTAACTGTATCATTTATATTTAGATCGTTTAGCAGCATAATACAATATCTTTTCCTGTAAATTTAAAGAGTCAACAAAAAGTGCATTGTGACGTAGCAGCTAGATTAGTTCTCGAAGTTGATGCAAAATATTGACCTGTATGTTTTCACACGCCCTTCTAAAACGTTAATATTAATGTTTTCTCCAGCTAAAGAAATTCGGTTGCTGTGTTAAAGTTATTTTCAACCTGTAATTCGAGTTTGTATAAGTACAGTTAAATTTTGTAAGGTTATGAAATATATCTAACCTTCTGTCAAGACATCGTAGTTAACATAGCGGTAGTAGTAGTAGTAGTAGTAGTAGTAGTAGTAGTAGTAGTAGTAGTAGTAGTAGTAGTAGTAGTAGTAGTAGTAGTAGAATTTTATCTTGATTTTGTTCTACTACTACTACTACTACCACTACCACTACCACCACCACCACTACTACTACTACTACTACTACTACTACTACTAATAATAATAATAATAATAATAATAATAATATTAAGAAAAAGAAGAAGAAGAAGAAGAAGAAGAAGAAGAAGAAGAAGAAGAAGAAGAAGAAGAAGAAGTATCAGCTTAATAAGTGTAGGTAGACGTTGTAGTATTTGTACTTCTACAAATGATGCAAATTTGAGAAAGTATGTCTATTGTCAAGGCCAATTTTTGTCAGCCTGGGCGCGAGGCGATGAAACATTCCACCCGTATTCCTTCAATCTGCACGTGCACTGCAGACGACAAAAATGCCCAACATTCCGATAAGCACGTTCGGCGATCAGAAAGAGCGAAGTTTTTGCTCCGCTTGTCGTGGGAAAGCTTTGCAACTGTGGACCTATCTGCTTTAGTCGTGTATGCAAGTATGCAGAAGGGAGTGCCTACACAACTTATCTATTACTTATACAACCGGTATATGGTTCTTGTTTATCTTTTCACTAACAGTTTAATGAATGACTGAAAAAAATGATTGAGCCAATTGATAAGAAAGTGAGAGAATAGGTGAAAATTATAATTGATGGAAAGAGAACGAGCACAATTGATGTGCCATTTCTAAAAAATGAAGAAAAGAAAGAAAGAAAGAAGAACGAAAAGACCTATCCATCTCTAGCGGTCCTAATTTATAGTAAAATATCTATGCTATTGATTAACTGCCTACATAAAAAACTCGCTATTTGGATGTCAAGCTGCAAAGTTCCACATTAACTATCTCCCCTTCAGCCCTACCCCCTAAAAAAAACGTAGCTGATGAATCATATTTTAATGATACAACCATGATATTTTTGGATATAAAAAATGAATGTTAAGACAGGGCTTTTGTAACTCATTAAACTTCTCTCTCTCTCTCTCTCTCTCTCTCTCTCTCTCTCTCTCTCTCTCTCTCTCTCTCTCTCTCTCTCTCTCTCTCTTTTTTCTCAGTCTTGCCATGTCACTGACCATGGAAAATTAATTATTCAAGTTACCTTAAAGGCAGATTTAATTTGGGCGGGGGTGATAGCACAGATAATGGTGAGAAATTAACTCATCACTACTTATTGGGGGCTGATAACCCGCCACCGGTATGGTCACGTGACTGGCTAGGAGATGAGCTACTCTGCCTTTATTCCAAAACAAATTCATTCTTCATTGCCAAAAAAGAAAAAAAAAACCTCTTAGAGTAACTCCAAAATTAAACATATTTTTTAAAAAAAAAAAATAAAATTGTTGCAACAGGTATTATTGGGCGTAAAGGTGTGTTAAGTACAGTTCAGGTTAGTACCTAGTAACCTAAGTAAGCATAGGTACAGAAAATCAATAAATTCTGGAAATATACTCATTTTAATTTTTGTTATATGTTTAAAATCTCATTTACATAAACTTGAAAGATCGCCATCATGACATAAATTTGTCTTCCGCATCGGCTTATTACTCAGTCTGTATTGTTGAATCATTTATGTGATCTCGTAGTTCCCCACCACAGCAATCAATTTATACGATGGTCATTTTCCTTTGATTTCATGTAATTGTTTACACTAACTTTTGTGGTATTTTCATCTCTCACTGTATATATAACATTTATTGTCACCCTGACTTGATGTCATCATAATTATTATAATCTCGCGAGATGATTTTCGATATATTCACTTCTCCAAAACCAGATTTTCCCTGAATCTCAAATACTAGGGTCAGAAAACAGATATTTAAACCTATATTCCTAGTTCTTCTCAAAATTATTGGTAACAATTGACATGAACATTTAAATTAGGAAATACAGTTAAAGAGCTATAATTATGTATTCAATTATCTACATTATTTGAAATGTTTTGCAATCATGATTGTGTCTGGTTTCCATATGGTACTATTTCTCATCGTTTCAATTGCTGATCGCACCGTGTCAGGTTCATAGTATCGTTCGTCAATAACTTCTTCGTCTCAATGTAGTTTCTAGATAATTATCCAAAATTTCCAAGTTGTTATAGATCGGTATTCTGACTAAATTCATTTTTAAGAAAGTTAATCGATTCCTGTCAAATTAAATTAATAGGATTAAAAGTTTTAGTACTGCAAGAAACGTTTCAAATCTTTTGAATGTTGCCATCAATTGTCTTTTTTGCTCTTGACCGTTTCGTACCTTTTCAGGACAGCTATCCATTGTCTAGTGGTTGTTCAAGTTTGGTATTTTGCTTAAATTAGACTTTAATAAAGTGAATCAAATCCATTCAAATTCTATTACAGCGATTTTAAGTTCAAAACGTTCAAGACAACCGCTAAAATGTTATAATGTTGTAAGAAAATTGTACCCTTTTTGTAGCGTATCATACCTATTCATACCCATCTCAACATTCCTATGATACTGGCTCAGATTCAGTTTTCTTTGTGCATGTAACGTCTTCGTATCATTTTCAATGTTGCAAACGATTTTGAATATAATGTATAATAGCTTTGGATATATTTGTATCAGACTCTCGAGTCACGTGTCTGTTTTCAACCTCAGTGTCACACTAATTGAAATTCTATATAATTCGTCAAAGGTTTGTTGCCTTTTTACCATTAATTCGATACACAGAAGAAATACTCAACTACACCGATAACTATTTGAAAATTCAGATTTTTCTTATGTTTTTATCTTTTAATACAGAAGTGACCACTGCCACCACAAATGTTTGTTTTTTAAATCTGACTTTACGATCATACACTCAAATACCCACAATGCAACGCGTGCTTACCTTTGCAAACTGTTGTCAGCATCAGTCATCGCGTATATTCAAGATCAAAAAACTGATTTAATCGTCGATAAGGATCTTCACTTTATCAAAATGATACATATATTATCATTGCAGGTACGAACTCCTATATAGCACGAAATATAAAGCTGATGTTGCCTGGATTATATTGAAAGAGAAAATAGTGAAGCTGAACCTTACCATCAAGAAGAGTGATTGGTTTTCTAAAATTATTTTATTGGATATCCCCAGAATTGTCATCTTAAACGAGTATTTCAAGACAATGATCTACAAAAATGCATGGAAAACAACTATTTTCGATTGCATCGACCTATTTATTTAGTACACAATGTTTTGCAGCAATACCACCTAGGATTTAAAAAAAAACGTGTTTGCACTGTGAACATCACCTTATGACAAAAATGACATTTGTACGTGAAAATGCATTTATAGATTTGGGGTTTAGGTGCATAAACTTTTTATGCTAAGAATTGCCATTGACATCTCTAGTCAAATGAATAATATTCTGATGCTTTGTTATTGTATAGCTATCCAAAAATATGGACCTTTTGACCTCACTTGTGCATTTTTAATGTTTTTTTTTAATACAAGGCAAGTGACTCAGGCATTAAATGTGTGATAAAACTGCCCCTTGCACACAAAGACCACTTTGCGTGTCCAGTGAAGTAAATTGGCGGATATAGAACTTTAAAAGTTTTGTTACATCACGTGAAACGGATACCACAAATGACATTAAAGATTCAGCAACATTTTTCTTAAAATAAGAACGTACAAGGATTAACTTTTAAAAAGCCGCGTTGACAAAACTGTCCGTCACGATAAAGTGATGCATACAGCTGTTGGTATTTGTTGCCCCTCATGATTGGCTCTGTAAATTTGCTGCCCTGGATTGTTCCGCGTCGAAGAACCTGACAGCGTGTTTGGTTCGGACTCCAGTTCTGATAAGGCTGTTGAAATCTAATTGCCGCGGCCTGACATTGATAGTACTAGTAGAAAGGCGATAAAACACTGGACAGACTGTGTTTCGACATCTGCAAAACATGTCATATTCGACGATAAGTAATCACACAAAGCAGTCTAGTTGCTCCAAGCGTTGATCTGTACTCTCTGATTTCAAGTTTTTCTTGTTTTATTGAGCTGTTCTTTTTTATTTGCGTTTGGCACGGTCTCTAGTATGCATTGTATCTGTATCAGATATTTACTTTCTTAGTACAATAGCATAACTGTTTTCACTAATTGCAACCAATAAAACCTCAAAAGCAGACAGAACACATCTTTTTATGCTTGATTTCTTGCTGATTGCATAGATGAAGAATGCAATAATTAATAATGCTGCATTCTCCTTCTCAAACGTTTCATATTTATTCGCGGCGAATGTGTGTGCATGTAAATCTAACAATGATCCACTTGCATCATAAATCCTCAACATAAATAAGTAAGAACATATATATCCAAATAGACCGTGATCGTATTTTCGTCCTTAGCCAGCTTTGCATATAATTAGACATCTATGCAGATTTGGCCCTGATATATCGAAGTCACTTGGGCTGTCTTGGAACCTGCCGAGGGAGTGGCACCATAAATTTGGACCAGACCTCAGTCTAGTTTCAAACAGCGGGCGTCATTAAATGCACGGATCAGTTATTTTGAAAGAAACTTTGGTTCCCACAAATACTATAATTTGAAATAGTTCTGATGGAACCTAATTAAGCATTCGTGTCTTTTATATTTAAACCAGATTCTTTCAGTACATTTTCATGAATGGAAACCTGTCCTAAGTCAAGGTAGGTATAAGTAAATTAAACAATTAAAATTTTAACAATTCCTAATAGCTCACCTAGCCACATTTTTACTAGGAATCTGTATCTTACGTCTCTTGTTCGATATTTTAATTTAAATTTTCAACTTTTTTCCTTCAGCAAAGCGCTTTGCCAATAGAGACAAACTTCACAGGGATGTATAAGACCTTTATACACTGTGTGAATGATGCGATACGCTATGAAACATTTTCTTATTGAAAACAAAAGAATGAAATACAAAGTTATCAAAAAGACTTCTTCCCAAATATTAGTCATCTTAAAACAAAAAAGAAGGCATCATTACATCAAGACATTTTAAAATTTTGTAAGAAATGCCAGTCTGCCAGAATACAACGCAGCCATTTAAAAAGGTTATTATAAAGATATAAAGACGTTTGCCTTGATTACTTGATGGAGGCCAAAGGAAAGTTTGTGTATTGGTACGGTTAAGAACTCCTCAGATACAAGACGATCCAGAAAAAAAATTAACCATTATCATTTGAATTCGCTAATTTATTAAATTATCCCTTTGTAAGATTCATTCTGTGTGTATTCATAAGATTTAGTAAACTGTATCCACACTACATGACTTCATCCTAATATTAAACAAGGTAAAACATTGATACTAATCTGTGATAACAGGTACCTATGTGGAAGATCACACAAACACACGTACGCATGCACATAAACAAACACACACACACACACACACACACACACACACACACACACACACTTGATACTTTTCATGCCATTCTGGGATTTTAATTGTTCTGGGATTTGTGTCTGAGTTCTTCTCTTCTGCTCTTATCGTATTATAAGTTTTAAATATCTCTATGCATTGGTTTGTGGGGTTTACTGTGAGAGAGAGAGAGAGAGAGAGAGAGAGAGAGAGAGAGAGAGAGAGAGAGAGAGAGAGAGAGAGAGAGAGAGAGAGAGAGAGAGAGAGAGAGAGAGAGAGAGAGAGAGAGAGAGAGAGAGATTGTGCTAGGACATGAAGGATTTTACTAGACAAGGAGAAATCCCTGTATTATTTTGTGGTACAGGAAATGTTAATAAGTGTGCATTCGATTCATATCTATCATTGGATGTGCGAAGTAAACTCTGGTCTCGGCCTTTGACCTTTCTTGACAGGCGGAACTAGTCTCTTTCAAACGCCTGACGGTGCATTTAACAAGCCTAGTTAACGAGACCTTTGTCTTCATGGATGAAAAATTCGCACATGGGATAAATACGAGGAAATAAAACAGCATTTGCGCACATTCAAAGCAGTGATAATAATAAGTACAACAGCAAAAATATGTCAAAACTTCTAACCACAATGTGATAACAGCAGTGCTTGATCAAGGCCTTCCATGGCTGTAAGCATTGAAAAATATTATGGTGTCCCCCACACCATACCCTTCCTACACCCCCGACCTCCCCGAAAAAAAATATTCAAACCTAAAAAGTGCGAAAATACCAGTGTTGCCATCATTCCAAATGCAACTACTGTGACGTACAGATGTAAATGGTCATATATAATTAATTCATTTAATTTTATCATCAACAATTATTTGTATTTTTTATGGTGCCCATGATGGGTTGGTGCTATAAGCACGTGCTTGGTGTGCTTAAAGGTAAATCCTGCACTGGATAACATCACTGAATAAAGCTGTAATGTAATGTCGGCAACAGTATTTCAAACATTAACAAACATGGAGAGTTTTTGACCAATATTTCGAATTAAAAATAATTCATCATGTCATGTCAAGTCACGTCACTGTTATTCTCATAATTCATGCATAGGACAAAATAAAAAGAAGAAATAGGAGGAGGAGGAGGAGGAGATAATAAAATCTATAAAGGCGATGAAAACAGAAAGAAGATTAAGAAAACAACAAAGACTAAGAAGAACGTTTATATGATTTATTCAGTGTTAAGAATCGTAGAAATACTTGACCACTACACATAATAGTCCGTTTTCTGAGATATAGATATTTAGAGATTAACTATTTCTAAGACTTAAAATACAAAGTTTTCATTCCAATGTAACACCTAGTAGACAGATGTCCAAACCTTTTTATTGATGCATCGTTTTCGTTTGCTGATAAAAAAGCTTAATAAATGTGCGAAAATCTCTTTACATAAATGTCACCCTGTTATGCTGCACCATGGGAAATAAGATAAAGTGCCAATTATTGTATATTTAAACAAGATAAATGGACTATTATTATATATTTTGTACAAAGGAAATAAGTTAATTTTAGACAGAAGATACTATTATCTCAATTATTTAAGAGAGGAGATAATAATTAATTCCATCAGTATTCGTGTTATTTGTAATTTCTGTGTAATTCCAATGACAGTAAACAAATTGTCTGCCCATTTAATCATGCCTTTTGCAGTAGTGCATAATTGGTGCATAAATTCGACCACGGGTTATAGTCGGCTACAGATGGGAGTATAGAGAACGTGGAAATGTTGATGAGCACACGTACTTTTAGTTAATACTAGTTTAAATCAATCAAGATATTGTTACAAGCCAGGGGTTTTTGGCTGACCGAGCGGTGTCAAAACCCTGGCGCGAATCCCGCTAGAAGTCATAAGTTTACCCCAAATTTCCAAAGACTTCTATACAACTTAATTTGTACGTTGGAAAGCCCGACGTGTCCATTTTATATATAAATTTTACTCTAATCAATAAAACCACATTATTTACAACTTGCCAAATAACCATCAACCGCTTATCCGCATAGTTTCTCTACATTAACTTTCCGTTCCGCCAGTAGTTCACACGATAGAAATTCTACAACTATCCCTAACAAAAGACTATTTTAATTGCGCCATATGAGGCCAGTCCATCTACCGTTTCCAGGCACATCACACCAGTAATACTACGTCACGAATGCCACCATGGCGACATAAACGGTATCGGCCGAGTCCCTTCTCTTTTATTCAATTGTGTAATTTACTGGTTTCCTATCATAAATACTGCCATTGCAGTCACAACAAAAAAGTACACCACTAGGTTTTATAAAGTGCTACATCACGGCAGTGACAGTCATGCGGATTGGGTCTGAATTCGCTACTCATTGACCATGACATCTTGGAAACTAACACTTTCTCTCTGTGACGTTTGCACCTAATGATTGACTAAGTATTTCGTGCTAAGGAATATTTCCAATTGCACCGAATTCCAACAGTCAAACATGTAATCACACAAACCTACGAATTGCTTAAACTAAATGCGCATCTCTTTAATTTTATTACAATATTATAGTCTGCTTTCTGTGTTTTGTTATTTTTTCTAATCTTGTTTTCCCCTAATTAAAAAAAATATTTTAAAAAAAACTTCTGTTGAACATTTTTCCATTTTAATTCTTCTTTCACTGTAGCGTATTTGCACATTGTAATGGCCTGGGCAATTTTTAAAATACAGCATTGGACTATTTTTAAAATTCAACCTGAGGCCTTTCTAAAATACAGTCAGGGGACATTTAAACCCCATACTGGGTTCATTTAAAAACACAGCTTGGGCCATATGTAAAATACAGCACGAACCATTATAAAATACAGCTAAGGCCATATATAAAGTACATCATTTGACTTTTTTACATACAGCATGAGGCAAATTTTAAATACAGCAGGGGGACGTTTATGAAATACTGCATGGGGGGCATGGGGACATAACAAATACAGCCTGGGGACATTTTTTAATATAGACTGAGGACTTTTTAAAACAGTATGGGGACATTTAAATAAAAGCAGCCTGGGGACATTTTTAAAATGTACATGTTAAGTTTTATGTTCGCTTTCTTGATATCAAATTACAAATTGTAACGACGGCTGTGTAATAATCTGTCCTATTAACATAATTATAAAGATTTGTAAATTATATGACAACATTATTTACTTACGACAAAAGTAAACTCAAATTATTTTATACAAATACTCGCTGTTATAATTTAGAGGTAGAAGGGCAGCATGTGAGTTTAATTTGCAACATGTATAAGCCAATAATACAAAGAAATTTAGTACACATTATCTTAAAGTTAATTATAGCGTTAATTTCTATTTTTGGAACAATAAGTGCATGTTTACAAAAATTAAATGTGATAGCATTTTAATGTATCAAATAAAATACATTTTGTCCTTCAAAAAATCTGTTTTAGGATTTCGATGATTTCATTAGAAGAGACGGATTTGGTTACACCGCAAAAGGCACCACGGAAAACACTATGTAAGTTAAGCTTGTTATCACTGAGGATAAAGATTACAAGATATAATTTACATGTTTTTCAACCTCCGTATACAAACAACAAAGCTAGATTTACATCTAGATTGCGGATGAATTATGTTTTATGAAATAATAACAATACCTACTTCTAACAATAGTGGTAGTAGCAGTAGTAGATATTTTAGTACATGCTACATGTATGTATTTAAAGTAAGTATATTTGATTGAAAACAGTTCTTAAAGTATGTATAATTGCCTACATTAGCGTATTCAATAAAGTATATACATATTTAAATGTAAGGCAGACATGGTTTATATACTTGATCTACTTTGAATTCTTCAATAACTATGCATACATTTTATATTTAGTTCAGTTTTCGGACACTCGCTGATCATATTTGATTAAAGTACATTTCTTCAGCAGAATTACACTATACATGAAGGTCAAGTTGGCCGACCACAATTTACTCTTCAACAGCAACGTATAGCAATTGTTTTATGTTCTTTTCACGGTCACCTTTGTACAATAATGAACGTTTTTATCTGCACGTATTCGTAACAGTTCTAAAGCACTATACCATATATAGATCACTGTGAAATACTTCTTACATTAAAGTTACTCTACCATTCATAAAAGAGACAGATTTTGGAGTGATGTAACTAGATATATGCATGCATTCTGAGGAGTGATCGTTATAATTTGTAGGTCACAATGACACACACACACACACACAAACACGCACGCATGCATGCATGCATGCATTCACGCACGCACGCACGAACATACATACATACATACATACATACATACATACATACATACATACATACATACATACATACATACATACATACATACATACATACATACATACATACACCCCAGTAGTATAGGGAAATGAGGGTTTTAGCCCACTTAATTTTTTACCCTCCAAACAAGTATAAATTAAATGAGGGTTTTAGCTCACTTTTTTAACCCTCCAAACAAGTATAAATTATAGTCCTAAATTATCCCCCACCTCATAGGAAAATGAGGGTTATTGCCTCCCCCGCCAAACCCTCATTTCCCTATACTACTACTACGTAGACAGATATTATGTAACCAGACAAAACAACAGGTGTTGGAATGCGATAAGCTCTGTCAACAGAAGTGACGAATTTGTTAGAACAGCGTATGTGTGGAATATGATTATTATAAAGACGGCAAATAGGTTTTACCACAAATTTTTTTCAGATAACAGGATGAAAATTAAACTGTACATTAGAACGTTTCAGTTAACAAGGCGGAAATTAAACTAGCATTAGAATGAAAATGATATTATTTTAGTTATATTATATCTTAAGTTTAGATAAAATTTTATGTTACTCATATTTTTTGTGATATTTTTTTTTCATACTTGCTAACCCTCATTGGTAGAATATCTGTTAACATATTGTCAATAATACGAAATTCACGTAATAAATCATCCATATTATATTTAACTCCTCGTAGGTAAGACCGGATCTGATCAAGTAGTTTCTTGTAAGTTTTAATTGATGTTAAACAACCGTGCTTCTTTATCAAAAGTCTTGGTTCTACTTTTTTACACGCCGCTGTAAGTGAAACACCAATAGCGGATATGATTAACAAAAAAGGATTTAATGATACCCCATTTGAAATTATACCAGAACTGGTCATTAACAAGGGTAGATAAGATATTACTCGAAGGATCTTGTTGTAGTATTTGTAACATTTTTTTCACGCACCAAAGTTTTTATGATAATATTTATAGTATTGTATTAATGCGTCTACATCTTGTTTTGGAATATCTTTTGAAATATGATTGAAATCAACTATACTTCTTTTCATTATAATATTAGTTCACATAGTCCTATGTTTGGTTAATCCATAATAAGAGCTGGTTGTTCAGCTATAAATTCCAAAACACCAGAGAAAAATTGCTAATTTTAAAGTTTTATCAACTGGTTCAAGTACAAATTCTTCTTCAGAATTTTTGTTTATTATTACAGATAATACTCCAGATGAGTCATCATTTGGATGACGAAATAGATATTTGGTAGATATTCTAAACTTTGCACTGCTAAGCACTGACAATCTATACACACCGGTAACTTCTGCAATATATTTGATAGAATTATTTTTTGGTGTCCACCCAGTATAACCAGTATCAACAGTATACACAATATTTTTAATCTGTTTGTGAGGAATTTTAACCATACTCGTTTTCTCAACAATATTAGGAATTCCACTAATAATATCATTGAGTTTTGTGTTAATATCATTGAGTTTTGTGTTAATGTTAGCGAGTGTAATGTTAACAATTGATGGATTTCCAAAAAAATCATTTTTAAGCGTGTTTATGTTTCTACGAAAATTTAAAAACGTTTTTACGTGAGCGGTAAATTCATTTTTGAGCGCTGTTATTTCATTACTGAGTGGAACGTCCTGATCATCGACATATTTCTTAGTTACAGCGTCTCCATCTGTAGTTGGATATCCAAGATCTGTAATCTTGTTCTGGTTCATAACAATATTCCCATTAAATCACCGGCTTTTTTAACAAAATCATTTACTGACCTACCAGAATCTTGTATCTTACCTTGATTGTTAAAAGTCATGATATTATCAGCAACCGCATTAGGAATTTGTACAAGTACATCTGGCAGTTTTACATCACTCGTTTTTAATCGTCCTTCTTTGTCCTGGAAAATGACGACTTCATCTGGTTCTACACTGGTAAGATTTAGTAAATTATTGATTTAATTTTTGAGCTGATCAAGAGTTGCATATATGGATAAGTCACCTTGGTAACCTTTTGTGGATAAATCTCCTGATATTGTTCCAAATTTTGTATAGTAACTCATTATTTACTGTCTTAGATAAAATTATCAACACTAGTTTAATATTATACAAAATGGCAAAATCGTCGATATTAAAGTTTGATACAGAGAAGCTGGTGAAACACAAACATAACAAAGAACTTCCTGATTGTCATTATCTTATTGTTGGGCGAACTGGATCAGGAAAAACAAATTTGCTTATGAACTTGCTTCTTGGTGATAATTTTAACTACGATAGAGTCTATATTTACACAATCAATCCACAGCAAGATAAGTATGAATTATTAAGCGATTATAATGACAAATTTCGTGATGAACTTAAGGCTGGTGAAGACTTTTTTTATAATTAGGCAGCCAGAAGATCTTATTCCAGTTAATCAACTTGATGCAGATGAACATAAGATAGTAGTTTTTGACGATATTCCGCGAAATAACATGGAGATGAACAAAATAAGATCGTATTTCTCACTGTCACGTAACAAACAATGTAATTCTGTTTATCTCGCTCAAGGATTTTATAATGTTGACAGATTTATTCGGCGAAATACGGGTTGTTTTATTTTATTTCCAGGACTGGACAATGTTGACGTTAGAAATATTGCAAGCGAACAATGCGGTGACGTGACAAAAGATAAGTTTATTGATCTTTACCGTCATGCTACAAAATATAAATACAACTTTTTCTTATTTGATAAACTTACAAATGATCCAACTAAAATGTTTCGCTGTTGTATTGACACTTACTTACAGTAAGGGTTTCAATTTTATAAAATTTATAATAATAATAATAATAATAATAATAATAATAATAATAATAATAATAATAATAATAATAATAATAATAATAATAATAATAATAATGGACAAACGAGCAAGATACAGACAACACATAGAAGATCTAAAAAAGCTTGCTCAATCTCAGACATCGCTTAAGCAAAAAGTATAACAAGCACGACGTGGGCAAGTAACCGCTACAGAAGCAACAGCTACAATTTTCAAGCCGGTTACTGAAGCACTATTAGGTAAACAACCTGAAACTAAACCACTGTCAGAAGAAGAACTTAAACAACTGCAGGAAAAAGGCTTGGTTGGAATTGTTAAAGAACAACAGGAAGAAGCTGCTGCAAAACTTGGTACTAGATCTGATGAAGAAAAAAGAAAACTAATTGAGGCATTTACAGCAAATATAGCTGATCCTTTGGCTAGACAAGCTGAAACAGATCGATTGATAAACAATCCGCTGAAACTTGAGCGAAGATTAGCAGAGTTAACAACGCAAGGAATAACAAATATTATAAAAAATTTATCAGGAGATATAAAAGATATCAAAGAGGAGCAACAAAGAGTTGGTGAGCTTACTGTAAAGTTTATGGAAGTTGGAGATCAAAGATTTTATTTTACAAAAAGAGCAAATGATGAGATAAAAGCTATTGAATATGATGATATTTTACAGAATGAAAATATAAGGGGTATTGATGATATAAGCAAGTGGACTGATGTAGAATATCAAACATTACTCGATAGATTAGATGTAATATTTAAAGACGGAGCTGCTGCTAAAGATGAATTAAACACGGTTACAGAGATTGATAATATGATTCCACTTTATGAAAGAATGAGAAACGGTGTTATTGCTCTCACGTTTAAAAAAACAGCAGGAAATAGTAGATTAAAACCTTTTGGTAAAGAGTGGAGTTTTAAAAGTAAATTTTTTACTTTTGATAAAACTCGTGTAGAGAAAAGTAGAGAAGTAAGAACAGGAACTGGTGTAAAAATATTTACATCAACTACTGAAATGATAGGTAGATTAATGTTATTAATATCATCAAAGGAAGCTGGGAATGTTAGTGTTAAACTTGATAATGAAATCATTGACATACTTGATCATCAAAGATCGAGTGAATTATTAACATCTGACGAATATGAAACTTTACACCGCGACTTAATCGCGGCGACTTAATTTTGTAAAATGATATAATATTAAAGGAATGCAAACAACATTATTACTAAACTCTAGTGAGTCTGCGATTGATAGCGCAAATTGTTCAGTAAATTATATTCCACCTACCCAACTAGATCCTACAAAACAATATGAAATTGGATTAATTTCTTGTACTTGCTGGAATGCTATACCTAACGTGAAAAATGATGTTAACGATGAAATGTATTTTACTATGATTACAACATCTCCAATATCTACAACAAAAAAATAAAAATTCCGCAAGGAGCTTATAATATTACTGACCTAAACAAGAAAATCAAAGAGCTCATCACAAAAGCTGACGGTGTGGCTGATAATTTTGAATGGGCAGCAAATTATAACACATTGCGAACTAGGATAACTTTGAAAAATATAGTAATCAGTCTTGAACCAAGAGAAAGAACTATCGCACAACTGTTAGGATTTACTGAAAAAACTTACACTGCACTTGATCAGCCTATTACATATGACAGTGAACTGTCAGTAAATATAACAGAAGTAAATACAATATTAGTAAATTGCTCTATTGCTTCTGGCTCTTATACATCAAAAGGCAGCAAAGGTCAAACGATTTACAGTTTCTCACCTGAAGTTCTGCCAGGTTCTCTCATGCAAATAACTCCACGACATATTATATATTATCCTTTAAACTTTGAAGATCAAATATCAAGTATAATAATGCAGTTGACAGATCAATCAGGAAAACAGTTACATGTTAATAGTGAAGCTGTAACTTATTATTTACATCTACGCGAGCAAAAGTAAAAATTATGCAACATCAAATATAATGAAACAAAGAAAAAAAGTTTATCGAAGGAAAATAGTAGGAGGATTTTTTGGAAATATTTTTACTAAAGTTATTGAAAATATTCCGGGTATAGCACGTAAAGTTGCACCAATTGCTATTGACGCTGGTAAAGCTTTTGCAACTGGGGCTGCATCTGCCGCTGGGACTGCGGTGGGACAAAAAATAGCTGAAAAAATAAAAGGTGATCCACCGACTGCATCTAAAATAAAACAAGCTATCTGAGAAATCGCTTCAACAAATGAAACTCAAAAAGCTATGATAACAACAACAAAAAAATTATTATCACCAAAGGGTGAGCAGATCATACAAAAATTAATATCTAAAGTAACAGTGCCACAATAAAATTTTATATAATATAATAAAATAAAATGTCTGTTAAAAATTATCTCGAGTTAACAGAAACTTATGACATCGACAATGATGTGACAGAATTCGAGTTTGTTGAGTATCTTGATGAAAATTCTAACGAACCAAATAAAGCTGGTATTAGAACCTTTAACACCAGAGACGAAGATGTATTTCTACTGCCACATAAGGCTATGTTAGAAGTTCGTGGTCAGATTATGACAGTAGCCAATCCACCTGCTGCAATTGCAGTTGGAGCAGAAGTAGCTCTTATAAATAACGGCTGCTGTTTATTCAAAAGTGCTAGATATCAACTGGCCAATCAAACTATAGAAGATATTTCAAGTCATCTACAAGTTGCAAGTACAATTTTTAATATTATTTCGTTTTCCGACGATTACTCAAGATCAACTGCAACTAACATGATGTGGTTTAAAGATACTGGACGGGGTATAGCTGAATCAACCGAATTTTTAAAGAGAGGCGCTATAGTACATGGAGCTGATGCTGATGCAAATGCTGTAATTGTGAGAAATTTTATTATTGCTAATGCAGACGCGCTAGGTATTGCTGCACCAGGTGCAGCTGCTAATGCAGACGCTACAAGAGTTTCTCTTACAGCAGCTTTTAATAATCTAAATATAACACCACCAGCTGCAGATGCAAACGGTACTGCGATGTTAAATTTACTTCTTAACACACTTGACGTGAGAAATCCACGCTATAACGATGTTTTGCAAAGCGAAGAAAACTTGCAGCAGGATCACGTCAAATTACAATGATGCTTCCACTAAGTATGATTTTCGGCTTTTGTCGCGATCATGATAAAGTATTTCGCGGAGTAAAACATACTCTTATTTTAGATCGAGCAGACCAAAACGATTGCTTGTTTAGATCTGGAGGGGTTGATGTACAGTTTATTATAAACAAACTTGCTTTGTGGATGCCACGTAGAACACCATCAATCACTAAAATGTCAGAACTAAATAGTACGCTTGATAAACATACAAACAGAATTTATTTTAAGCAGCATAAGATATATCAGACAGCGGTTCCAAATACTACTGACTATACATGGAGGGTCACAACAACATCAAGCGAACAACTGCCGAGAAATATCTTTGTCGTATTTCAACAGCAAGCCCGACGAGGTAACCAACAACAAAATAATGCAATATTTGATCACTGATGTCAGACGAATATACGCTAGATTAAATTCAAAGCAATATCCAGAACGAGCTATCGAGTGCAATTTTGCTGATGACGTTAATAAAAATATTTCTCGACCGTACATGTACATGCTTGACGCAATACAAAAATATCAAGATGTTGAAGATGGAACTCAAATGTCAGCAGAGGAATTTCGTACGCTTTATCCTATATTTCATTTTGATGTTAATAGACATAACGAGCGAATTGTAGACAGCACAGCGGATATTGAAATTGCCTGGACACTTGGGGCGGTTCCAGTAGCGCCGTTGTACGTACACGCATTAGTGATTAGTGATAGATTTATCACAGAAGATTCTATTGGAGGTAAAATGACAGTTCAAGTTTAATCTACAGTTGTTATATAAAATGGCAAAATATATTGTAAAAGAAGTATATTTAACCGATGGTCAAGTTACAAAAATAGTAGCTGCTATTGCAAAGCGAGAACAGGTATCATAAAAAATCAATCCTAATATTTCTGATGGTGTTTTAACAAAATTAATGCTAACAAAAAATCAAGTAAAAAAGTATGATCGTAAAAAAAACTTTTGTTTTAAATTTGAGTGCTGCACAAATGACAGCAATGGCAAACGACATTGTCGTGAAAGGTGGTTTTCTTGGTCCAGCGTTATCAGTATTAACTAGTACAATAATGCCTAAAATTTTACTAGTCTTAGGCACATTAGTACTAGCAGCAGCTTCTGGAGCAATATCTGGCGCAACGAAGAAAGCAGTCGATGGTAATGGTATCATTCGTGGAAGTGGAATAAAAAAATTGTAAATTTTATGTAAATGATATAATGCCACAAAAGAAAAAAAAATCGCCAACAACAAAAAAAAAGAAAGAAAACAACAAAAACAAAATCGCCAACACCAAAATGCAAATGCATATGCAATCAACCAAAACAAGGAGGAATTATTCCGTTCGCTCCACTTTTGGCGGGACTAGCGGGAAGTCTGCTTCCAAATCTTTTAGGAATCGGACGTGGTCTAACATTACCGGGAACTCGACCACCCCGTTGAGTAATTTTGATATCATTGATAAGTTAAAAGCGGTTCCTGGATTTCACGGAGTCTATTCTAAAGATGAGCTCGCAGCAATAAAATCACCATCAGCTGTAAGTTCGTGTGTTATTAATAAACAAGATTTTAATGACGGATCCGGCACGCATTGGGTAGCAGTTTATAATAATAATTATTTTTACTCGTTTGGACTTCCTCCAAGCGATGTAATAAAAAAACTATATGAACAAAAAGTTTAAAATGATATATTATTCATCAAATCAACTCCAACCTGTTGGAACGTCTGCTTGCGGATATTATTGTATTATGTTTATCCAACAGATGAGCAGAAATCTTAATTTTTTAAAATTTATTTTACAGTTTGACAAGCATCCTTCTCACGCTAATGATGAGGTCGCAATAAATTTTATCTAAACTTAAAAATATAATAATGTCAACATACTGTCTCAAGTGTAGAACTAAAACAGAAAATATTAATGAAACAACAGAAAAAAACAAAAAACAACAGGATAATATTAAAAAGTTTTTGTGCAGTCTGCGGAAAAAGAAAAAATATGTTTTTAAAGAAAGTGTCCCCAGCGACAGTATCCTCAGAGATGTCGCTAGGATCTGGTTATCCTGATATTATTTTAGTCGACGACTAAAAATATAGAATGATATGCAACTGTGATTCTGACAGAGATTTATGTCTTGAGCAAAATAAAATTGTCGCATACTGTCAATGTTGTAACAACATAGAAATAATAGGGTCAGGTATAGATATACATAAAATTATTGGAAAATTACCAAACCCAAAAGGCGGTTGGACATTGCCAGGTCATCGGTATACAGGACCTTACAGTTTGGTAAATTAACAACTAGATGAAAACGACAATCCATTGCCAGGTCAAGAGCCTTATAATCAAGTGGATGCAATAGCGATGCGTCATGATATCTGTTATCATGATCATGAAAACTCAAAATCAGATTGTGATAAAGTAATGTTAGACGAATTACGTGATATGGAGCCAACAAATCACGAGAACGTTTTGATAGAAGATTTGTTCAGGGAATAATAGGAGCAAAATATAAACTCGGACTCGGTAATGAAGTATACGATGATCTTGCAGTCGAGCTGCACAGACCTAAAAAAAAGTTCCCACGACGTAAAGTTGTCGCTAATGGTGTAGACGATATCTGGGCAATAGATTTGGTGGATGTATCCAATCTAGCTCAGTTTAACGTTGGCGCTGATGGTGCTCCAAAAAGGTATTTGTTTAATGTTATAGATGTTTTTAGCAAATACGCTTTCAGTGTACCTGTTTCGGATAAGACAGGGACTTCAATGACTGATGCGCTAAAACAAATAATAACGAGTACAGAAAGAAAACCGAATAAAATCTGGACTGATCACGGTTCCGAGTTCTTTAACAAAAAGTTTGAACAGTTTCTAGAACAAAATAATATAAAAAGGTATGTTACAGGAAACGAAGGTAAAAGCGTTGTTGTTGAGAGATTTAATCGCACGCTAAACGAGAAATTACACAAACATATGAAAGCTAAAAACACCAACAGGTACATCGATGACCTTTCTCAAATCGTAGGTGAATATAATAACACGAAACATCGATTCATCAAAATGACACCTAAAAAAGCTATTAAAAATCCAATATTAGCAAATGAAAACATGTACCGCAGACATAAATTTAAGGTTGGTGATAAAGTTAGAATTTCTTTGACAAAAGAAGGTATTTGCAAAAGGACTTACTCCAAACTGGAGCGAAGAAGTATTTGTAGTTGATAAGGTACTTTTCACAATACCTGTAACGTACGTTTTAAAAGATCTGGCAGGGGAACCGATCCTAGTAGTTTTTATGAACAAGAACTACAGAAAACTGAGCAGGATGTTTTTGTTATCGAGAAAGTAATTAGAAAAAAAAGGAGATCAAAGTTTAGTCAAATGGCGTGGGTATAGCGATAAATTTAACAGTTGGATCCCAACTAAGCAGATTATGATATAATGTTATTATAAATTTTCTCATACTTTTGTTTGACAGATTTACATTTTACTGGTTTACATAACGATATTAGATACTGCTTATGATCGTCAGAGATCGTCATTAGATTAAAAATCTTGACAAATATGAAATCGAATTTGATATTTTTCTGTCGGCCTGGAATTCTGATGTTTAAGAAAGGTTTGATTAGCTGCCAAAACAGTTGTTGTTCGGCAACGGTAAAATTAAATTTCATTATTTTTTTTGCAATGTGATACTTGACATTATACCGTTTAGTTGTTGTTCTGCTGTAATTTGATCTGTCAGCAACAGTGACTATTTCACCATCATCATCAGATTCGCTATTATATAAAATATCATCTTCATTATAACCAATAGATTTGTCTATGAAATCTTTGGAAAATGTGACCTCATCACTGACGACCTTATCGCTGGCGACTTTGTCGCTAGTATCTTGCTTGTAGAGTTCAGCGAGTCGTTTCATCAAGTCCATTATTATAATATATTTTTATCTAAATTATTGTTATAAGATGACTGATGAGATAAAATATCACCAAAAAGTTAATATATTAAATTACAACGAACTAGCCGAAGCGGTAAGAAAATGTTTGTTGGGTTATAGTGTTGACGTTATTGTAATGTAAGGTGATTCTCATAAAATATTGCTAACAGAAGCAGAAAAAAATAAAATTAATGAAAGTGCAGTAACGACGCTAAAATTTAATCACGAAAATATCATAGCATTTGCTCATCATTGCTTGACTAAAACCGAGCTATCAAATATCATATCTAAAACCAATCCTAGCATCGTATTCTTTTGAAAAAGCTGATTTCATTACTCCATCAGTTACAAATTTTACTGCTCTGGAATTTATCTTATAATGCTTTGCCGCAGCTGTAATCGATTTGAATTCGATCTCCTCATCCATTTCAAGGTTTTTTGAAATAACAGGTTTTGCTGGACATCTAAAATTAATACCACCACCTCGTCCTTTTCTTACATTTTCCTGCTGGGTCACTAGCTCCAGATTTCTCAATCGATTATCAGTTTTTACGTTATTAATATGATTAATAACCAGATCATTGGGTATAGATCCATTGAACACCTCGTAAACAAACCTATGACCAAGATAACGAACTTGATTTGTCGATGTTCCTCTAACAGTTACCCTGATATATCCCATATTACTCATAGTACCAAGAACTTTTTTATTTTTTCTGTTTCTAATAATACCGCGATCGTTAGCCTCGTATAAATCAAAGACAGAATGTGGATGAAACTCATCTTCTAAGGATAAGTTTTCAATGTTGTCATCAGTGACTTTATCGTTCACGTGATATACACGCTGTCCCTCTGGAATATCATCGCAAAACAACGTGGAAATAAAATCTTTTCTAAACATTGCTATCCTCTCGGCATTATCTCCCTTTACACTAATCGTATAACCCGCTGACGTTAATTTGCCAACAGGTATTCTAGTTTTGATGTTAATAACCGAACCTAATACATTTCCAGCGTATAAGTTATACTTTGGGTGAACATGATAAATCTCTTGCTCACGTGCGCTTGTCAGATTTACTGTCATTATATTATAGGCGATATTTTTTATCTTTAATTGATTTTTAGCGCATGCGCAGTGTGAGGTAAAGTTATACTTTGGGTGAATTTGATATGCTTCTTGCTCACATGTGTTTGTTAGATTTGCTGTCATTATATTATAGGCGATTTTTTTTAATCTTCAATTGATTTTTAGCGCATGCGCAGTGTGAGGTAAATTATCAATTAGATATTACATTATAGTATAATAATGTTAAAATTGCGTGATATAGCTAAGAGAAGCCTTATGGGAGAACCTAATAAAATAGCGACTGCTTTTGCAGGTTTTGATAATAGCTAGTTTGATAATCAAATTGTTTTAGTAAATTTTAATGCAGCAAATCTTTACCACCTACTACAGACAACTGTAAAACGTGAGCTCGAAAAAACACAAAAGTATCAGATTATTTGTGCAATATCATGTTATATTTTCAAAGTTAGTTATAACGGAAGAATTAACTAACAAGGAAATTGCAGAACCTTATATGAACGCAAAATCAAGACGTGTTTTGCTTGGGACTGATCTGTTATCACTATCTGATGAAATACACCAAGAAATCTGGAAACAAATAGAGGAATTCGCTCAATTAGGTTCTGGTTGGAAGTTTGAAATGATCAAAGAAATATTGTTTCACACGATGAAATATAACGCATTACGAGGTAGTTCATACATCGACCTGCCACCAAAAATAAAAAGTAAAAGATGTTGTATAAACATCAAAAACGTAGATAACAAGTGTTTCCAATGGGCTGTTCTTTCCGCACTATTTCCAGAAGAAAAACAGGCTGATCGCGTTGAAAAATATATCAGTCACGTGTCTAGATTAAATTTTAAAGATATTAACTTTCCTGTGGCAGAAAATCAAATACCAAAATTTGAAAAGCAAAATAATGTTTCAATTAACGTTTTCGGACTAGATGAAAAAGAGGATGTATACCCGAGATATATTTCAGAAAAAGCTTCACAATCGACTATAAATTTACTGTTTTACAAAACTCATTACGTTTGGATTAAAAACTTTAACGGACTAGTTGGTAAACAGTACAATAAAAATAGGAACAAAAAGTTCTTTTGTTACCGCTGCTTGCATGGTTGTGCTAACAATGAAACATTACAAAAGCATTTGCAGTACTATAATGATGTGCAAAAAATAACAATGCCATCTAAAAAAGATAGTGTGTTACAGTTTGTCCATCATAATCACAAACTAAAAATTCCTTTCGTTATATACGCTGATTTTGAGTGTTTACTTCAACCTGTACTTGGCGTTGAAATAATCCTAATCAATCGAGTACAAGAAAAGTTCAAAATCATGTTCCGTGTGGAGTAGCGTACAAGGTAGTTTGTTGTACTGATTCTAGATTATCTAAACCAATTAAATTATATCGTGGTAAAAATCCAGCTATCTACCTTCTGAAGCAGTTGATTAATGAAGTTGATAATATTACTTATCGTTTGAAAAAAGTAACGCCAATGTTAAAATTAACACCTCAACAAGAATCTGATCACGAGCAAGCAGAAATTTGTCATATTTGTGAAAAAGCTTTTGATACTGACAACAAAAAAGTACATGACCATTGTCATTTGACTGGACAGTATCGTGGAGCGGCTCATAATCAGTGTAATTTAAAATTTTATGCTCCAGATTTTATTCCAGTTATTCTTCACAATTTTCGAGGATATGATAGCCATATTATAGTAGAAGCTTTTGGTGATCCTGATATAAAATCTCGTCTAAAACTCGATAACGTCATCAAATGCATCCCAAATAATTTTGAAAAGTACTTGTCAGTTACGGTAGGTAAATTGCGTTTTATTGACAGCCTGCAGTTTATGGCAGCTTCGTTAGATGAGCTAGTAAAAGGTTGTAGTAAATTTGATAACCTAAGAGACTGTTTTGGAGATAAATTTAATCTACTAGCTAAAAAAGGAGTTTTTCCATACGAATACCTCGACGACTGGAGTAAATTTGATGAAACATCTTTACCTGGCAAAGATAAATTTTACTCACAACTTAAAAATGAAAATATAACTGATGATGAGTACAGGTATGCACAAGATATCTGGAATGAGTTTGATTGTGAGACTTTTGGTGATTATCATGATTTGTATTTGAAAACTGACGTGTTATTATTAGCAGATGTTTTTGAAAGTTTTCGAGAAGTGAGTTATAATAATTACGGACTAGATCCTTGCTGGTATTATTCTGTCCCTGGACTGTCAGGGGATGCTCTGCTAAAGTTTAGTAAGGTAAGGTTGGAATTACTGACTGATGTTGATATGTTCAATTTTATTGAAAAAGGTATCCGAGGCGGTATTAGCGTGATAACAAAAAAGTATGCTGAAGCAAACAACAAAAATTTGAAACAGTATAACCCTGACCTTCCTTCGAAGTATATAGTTTATCTAGATTGTAATAACTTATACGGGTATTTGATGGCAGAACCAATGCCTCTTGGTGGATTTCATTGGATCACGGCTGATCGATTTCTATCGGAGACAGAAAAAAAGATACCCGAAGATGTTTCCTATTTCGTTGAAGTTGATCTTGATTATCCAAATTAGCTACACAAATTACATAACGATTACCCTTTCTGTGCGGAATCGATGGTCATAGATTATAGTTTGTTATCAAAAGAACAACAAGCGTTAGCATCACCAAGGCAACATTCCATGGTCAAGAAACTAGTACCAAATTTACTTGATAAGAAAAATTACGTTTTGCATTACAAAGTTTTAAAACAAGCAGTCGATGCTGGTCTTGTGTTGAGAAAAGTTCATCGTGTACTAAAATTTAATCAGTCGCCGTGGATGAGAGGTTATATTAACTCAAACACTTCAAGAAGGGCTGCAGCGAAAACAGAGTTTGAAAAAAACTTCTTTAAACTGATGAACAATTCCGTTTTTGGTAAGACGATGGAGAATATTAGGAAACGTGTAAATATTGAAATAGTTAATGATGTCAATCGCAGAAACAAACTTGTGTCAGACGATGATTTTGTGAGCATGAAAATATTTAATGAAAATCTTGTTGCGGTACAAAGAAGAAAAGCAAATCTAAAACTAAACAAGCCGATGTATGTTGGAGCTGCAGTGTTAGATTTATCAAAGTGGCTGATGTACGATTTTCATTACACTTTTGTTAAAAATCAGTGGCCGGCTAGTAGATTATTGTTTACTGATACTGATTCGCTCGTATATGAAATCGAATGTGAGGACATCTATCAGGACATGTACAATAATCGACATCTGTTTGATCTTTCCGATTATCCACGTGACAGTAAATTTCATGACGACACAAATAAAAAGGTTATTGGTAAGTTTAAAGATGAAATGAACTCAAGCGCTACCAAATATTTTATCGGATTACGCAGCACAATGTATGCCGTATTATTGGACAATAATAAAATAACGAAAAAAAGGAAAAGGTCTGCCTCGTGATTTTGTTAAAAAGTTTATGAAATTTGATGACTACAGGTATGCGCTTGATGGCGGTGTTAGTTTTATGAGAGCTATGGCAATTCGAACTAATCATCATAAACTCGAAACAGATGTCATTATCAAACGTGGATTGTATAATTTTGATGACAAACGCTATTGTAAAAATGGGGTAGATACATTTGCCCTTGGGTATTGTCATGATGTTAGATCTATACTCGACATTATCTTTTCCAACTGAAATTTTATCTAAACTTATAAAATAATGTTTGAAAATTTGACAATGACAAATAGCTACAATAGTAACATCAAATATCTAATGATGGACGGTAAACAATTGACAGTTGAATTTAATAATGAAACATCAGGTATATGTTTTAATGGAACACGTGACAAGTTAAAACTTTCGCTCATCAGATCTGATAACAGCGTGTATTTCAATTATCTCGAACAATTGTATCAAAAGTTGCTAGCGGAATTTAAAAACTTTCACAGCCCCATTAGCCAACAAAACTATACTAAACTCACAATTGATCTCGATCGGTCAAAGGTATATTTTATCAACAAAAAATATCCTCTGAACAA
>JAEAOA010001800.1:405000-442500 GCA_016746295.1 Potamilus streckersoni | reverse complement strand
AACCTTTAAACGGGTATTTTTCCAGGTTATGAGATCATTAAACACTGAGCATAATCTCCGACCGACGACTAACAACGATCTCCAGATTCTGTGGTCGAAAATCAATCATTACAAAGGCTCATTTACTGTGTCCGCACCTACTGTATGGAATTCCTTACCACTGAGGACACGTAATTTAAATTCCCTTGCTTCTTTTAAAATATCATTAAAAAAATTGACCAGCAGAATGGCGTTTTAAAAACTCTGAATTGAACACTTTATCATTATGTCCACAAATAATATGTCCAGATCTTATTCGGTTTATGTAATACATAAAACTCATGCGGAAATGTATGTACTTGTGTATAGAATATTGTTCATATGTGTATATATTTACCAGTATAGTCACACATAGTCATTTGTGTTAAATATGTATTAATGAGTGTGCGACGATACCTGATTATGTGTTTGGTCTTGTAGATAGTTTGTCATTTTCTTTTAACATGGAAAATTACAAAACTTGAGGACCACATTGTCTGCGTCCTGCCGTTCCTTTCACTTTGCAAATATATAACGAAGAGAATTGACCTTCAAGTTCCGTCGCAGTATTTAATGGCACATCGAGATTTTCGATGACCGCAGTTCAGCATATACAAGTGAAAATTCGGTAATTATTAATAAATACGAGATGGTCTGTGACAAATATTCTTACTAAGTAAATACATATATCGATTAGTACCATGTATTTTAATTAATGCTATATATTCTAAATTAAAATGTTTGCAAGTTAGATGATATTAAAACATAGAATGTTTACAAATTAGATGATGGGTCCACTCGGGAGCATTTACGCCTTTTCTTGTTGTAAAACGATTTGAGAAAGAAAGAAATATTCGTTAAATTAGTCTCTAAACAGACGGATTACCTATACAGGCCTTCCGAATGAAATTCAAGGACAGATCATATCAAAGTTCCCGCAACAATTTAGATTATATTGAAAACATTTCAAGAGCTTTGTGATATAAATAATCATAGGTACAAGTTTCTCCAAGCAAACAATAAACAGAAACAAATTCATACATAGCATTCATACTTTAGCCGATAGTTGGTACACACACACACACACACACAGTAATTTCCTTGAGTGGTCTAAAGCGCTCACCGTTACAGATCACTGCCATCTCACCTCTGTCTGTGTGGGTTCGAGTCAGTGCCGGATTTAGACAAAGCTAGGGCTTTAGTTATGGGAAGCTATAGAAGCCATATTTGGTATAAAATAAACTTGAGGAGCCCCTTCAGACTGAGTTCAGACTTTGGGGCCCTAAGCTGTAGCTTGTTTAGCTTATGCCTAAATCCGGTACTGGTTCGAGTCTCGGAAAACTGGCCGCCATGTATAGCCTATATTGTGCTGAAAATGGCGTTAAATCCTACAACTGCAGCCTTGAGTGACTATAAAAGTTCTTCAACTGATAATACTAACTGTTAGTTACCATTTATCGGTCCATTTTTGTATCGATATTGATGTATCTGAATCAATACAGAAACAAAAAAAAAGTATGGAAAGGAATGAAAAGAAAGACAAAAGACAAGCTGTCCATGATTGACTGCTCCCTCTGCAATGGACTGGTTGAGAAAAAATGACGCACATATATATCATCAGCATCACTGGAAGCAAAGGTTGGACGGGCGCCATTTAGTTTAGTTTACATGAACTGTGTTTATTTGACATGTAAACATCAGTAGAACTGAGATAATAAAGCTTGCAATTAAACAGATGATTCAGTTTTTTGTAGTCCCTGTTTTCACAGAAAAAAAACCTTTTCCGTATAGTGTGTACAGTGTTTCGATACTCTGCGCATAACGTTCTGGCACTTAATGTTAGTAATAAGTTTAAAATCCCATGATTTGGGACAATGAAATGTTCCTGAGCTAACCGGATCAGGCAAGGCTTGATAGGACACATGGTACTAATTATATGGAAGAACTGTGAACCAGTCTAGAGATGGGTAAGATTTAATAGAGTATATACGGGTTTGGTTGTCCTTAATTGGTTAATAATGAAAAGTAAAATTTTAGTAATATATCTTTTGAAAGCTTAACCTATGTGTAATTAAAAAAATATATATACAAAATTTTATTGATGCAATTTTAGTATTTTTACAGACGAGACTTAGGATTCCTCAGTAATGAAAGTAGCACTTGATTCGTTTGGTGCAGAATCAATAACATGCGTTTGATGCACATGTGCGTAAAAAAAAAAATGCCGCAGCTCATATAGTGTTCTCCAAACAGAAACTTGCACCAAGGATAGTTGTGCATGGAGAAATATAGGTCTGATCATCAGTACCTAGAATGTTTTAGTTATTGAATTTTAAATATGATCGTGTTTTCATATGTTTGCTATGGAAGTTGAATTAGTACCGGGACTCCTGATACATGCATCAGAAACTTAAATTATGTATATTTTTCCGGACCAGTGGTACATTTAGCTGTACAGAGAATGAAATCTTCAATCCATATGAGAGTATACCTGACTCATGATTTTGACCAGGAATAAACAGTACACTAGAATTAACTTGATAGTATACAATACTGGACCTGGTTGTGAACTTTCACTTTACACGTACCAACATATCAATCAGTTGTACAGATGTAGTAATTCATTAAAATCCCATGTCCAGTCAAAGTATTTGATCGATTTCATAGTAGCAATATTTAAATTACTAATTCGAATTCAGTCTGTGTTATAGTCCAAATGTTCATTCATCTGTTCAATAATTAATCTTTGTGTTATTTCACAGCCATTTTATTTTATCAATATGAAATATATGCCAAACTGATTCGTCCACTTGTTTCATATTTTCGGATATTTATGAGTTTGTTTCCTTGCTAATTATTTCTTTATTGAATCACTAACAATTTGTATTTGTTTCCTTCTTTCTCTCGTCTTAAACAAGCAGTAAAATTGATAAGAGTTAAGTTTAAAATACAGTGAGAAGTCTACTAATGTTTGGTCATTCAATTTAATATCACAAAGAATATTTCATGTTCACACAAACAAAATCAGCAGTGGATCAAGATATATTGTATTTTGGGGTGTGGGCGAAAACAAGTATGCAGGAGATATGGGATACTCTCCTGAAGCCCATTGTTACGTATCGGCTCATTCAAAGTAGTAAAGGAAGAGTGAAGACAACAAGCTTTGTAAATTTTACCAAAAATTATTTTCCTAAAAAACATGAAAAACTGAAAATATGTTAAACAAGACTTACGGTTTACAGAAACGATCCGAATTGTTTGTTCTAAAGATAAACATAAGTCCTGTAAAAAAAAGTTCTAAACACATTATGAAGTTCAGTACCGGTCCAATATGGCGGATGATGACTTCAGACGAAGTCTAACAGAAAAATCTCAATTTACACAGTAAAGCACAGTTTGCATTGTTCCGTTCCAAATTAGAATATTTTAGGAAAATGTCTTTGTACAAACCAGCAATGTTGTTATCCAGGAAAACAATTATTCAGAAAAACGAAGTAAAATTAGCTCCTCTAACAAGATACATGGTGTTCTACGTAGATATAGGAACAGACAATTTCTTCTAGCACACAAATACATTTTTTAAGGTAATAGAAGCTGTGTAACTCTAAGATGTTATAATAAACTACAAATGACTTTACGACTCGACGACTGTGTATGACTGAACGTTTTACAAAATACCTCAGCATATAAACGAAGCTAATATGTTGTTTGAATTACACGCGCACGGAGGACGCATGCAATTTTCGTAATACATTTGGACATTAGGAAAGTCTGACCAAGTATCAGCCAATCGTTTTCATAGCTATTCATGAATGTTTACTCATAATAAATTTGCCATCATACCCAGCATGTGCTCACATGAGTCACATTTGCGACTCAAGTAAACATGATGTTTTCAAGAACATATTAGACTGATATTAATATAAAATATGAAATAAAAATGAAATAAAAGATTTATACAGAATTCATTCCTTAACTCAGACTCTTAAACTACAGAGTCGTAACACAATGCATTTTATGCGTTTTCAAGGCATATTTTGAAACATCTCTCTAACTGTATAGAAAAATAACTTTAGAAAACGTTTAAGTTATTTTGCGCGCATTGAGGGTGGAAACATATTGCCCCCCCTTTTTTTCCATCTAACCAACATACATCATAAAATTATCGGATTAGTGTAAACCTATGCATTTGCAACTTTCGATGATGTCAACATAATCTTCCAAGTTTTAAGTACATACCTGAATTTGTATAAATACATTCTTAGATTTTGATATGTTGTAAATAAATGTTTCGAGCTTTGGTCTTGGATATGTCTAAATACATTCTTACAGATTTGGTCTTCGATATGTCTAAATACATTCTTACAGCTTCGGACTTGGATATGTCTAAATACATTTGTAATAAAGCAAAATTTTCTGTCGAACTCTGTAGGAAATCTTTAGTTGGAAACGGGTATGATTAATTAAATTTATGGAGACTGCGGGTGTTATAAAAGCCATAATGCACGAATTGGTACAGGCTCTGTCGTGAGTTAGCGATATGTAATTAAGGGCTACGTTTGTTTAAACTGCACTGGTTAGGGGTCAATTCTAATCTGTATGGAAAACTGTCATTTCTGAAGGTTACCAGGAATCAATTGGGTAACAGATGTTGTCAGACGAATTGTATTGTTTCGAGGCTAGTGCAGGCGGGAATTTTATTTCATACACATTGGACACAGTGAATGGGGTGGGGGCATGAATTAACATGAAAACTCATTTTAAATGTGCTAATTTAAAAGTTAGTCTACGCTTTTCTACAAAAGAAAACGAACGTAAGAAGATCGTACATAAGGAGACTGCGAACAATTTAACAAGTAAATATATTCGTAAAATCATCCACGGGAGACGATTGTTTGGAAAAATTGACAGTCACAAAAGGCTTAAAAGCAGAAGGTATTTTGCATCACTTTTATGAATTCTTTGATACCGTATGATGATTTGTTTGTTTTTTTGTTTGTATTTGCATGGATCTATTTGTTTAAATTCGTAGATCAATTTTCTTGATGGTATAACTGTTGAGTCCACACATTGATATTTTTCTTTATATATGCAATGACGACTCGCTTAAGGTATTGTCCATATTATTCTAGGATGATACGTATATAGAATTTCATGCCTTATTTTATATAGAAAATTATGTATCTAGAATTTTCATTAGGATTACTTATCAAGAATTTCCTGGGGCCTCGAGTGGCCGAGTGGTCTAAAGCGCTGTCCGTTACGGATCACTGCCATCTCACCTCTGTCTGCGTGTGTTCGAGTCTAGGATTCGGCTAATGTAGATATGTGAGAAAGCTTGCCAGTAGCTTCTCGTGGGTCGGTTGTTCTTTCCGGTGATTTCCCGGTTTCTTCCTCCACCATTAATACTGGCCACCATGAATAGCCTATCGTGTGCTGAAAAATGGCGTTAAGCCCAACAACAAACAAACAAACAAACATCAAGAATTTCATGTCTTATTTTAGTTGAGATTATGAAAATCCTTGTGAATTCTCCAATATGAGTTCATGTAGGACAACTCTAGATTGTTGTTATATATGTTGGTATGTTTAAAATGGCAATTAGCCGACTATTAGTCTTGGATGTGTTTAAATACATTCTTACAGCTTTGGTATCGGATATGTCTAAATAAATTCTTACAGCTTTGGTATTGGTTATGTCGAAATACATTCTTTCAGCTTTGGTATTGGCTCTGTATTAAATACTTACAACTTTTAATTTTGGATCTATGTGAAATGCATTCTTAAAGCTTAGGTTTTGGATATGTATAAATACATTCTTACAACTTTGGTTTTGGATATGTATAAATACTTCTTACAGCTGAGGTCTTGGATTTGTATAAATACATTAGCACAGGTAGGATTTTGGATTTGTGTATAAGTATATTCCTACAATTTTCTCTTAACTTTGGAATTGGATATATATAGTTTAATACAAATAATATTATCATACAGGTTAGAGAAATTAAATTCGTACTCTACGGAGTTTCGAAACCAGGGATCACGTGTGTCAGGGATTGATTAAGATAGATGCAATAAACTGACGACGAACAGTGCGTTACTAGTTTTATATATATATATATATATATATATATATATATATATATATATATATATATATATATATATATATATATATATATATATATATATATATGGTATGTGTGTGTGTGTAATTCTTGCTAAAATCATCTTGCACATGTACGCTTTAAAACTTATAGATAATGATTGTAATGGCTATTTCTAAATTAACTATGGTAATTACAAACACATTATACATTACTATCCTTTCATTTGGGAACTAAGTGAGAGAAAAGTTAAGCAGATCATATTGGACATTGTAGTAGTATCGAATTCCCCCAATGCCTATAGTAAGAAGCACGGAGTGACCTCACCCTCGCTATTTCTTTGTTAATAGTAGGACCCGTTGCCATAAGTCAACAACGCACTTGCTTGTATACACGGAATGAAAGACGGAATCCATATGGTGCATGAATATTGATGACAATGCCATTACTTGTATACACAGAATGAATGACTGAATTAACATGGTATACGAATATATATATATATATATATATATATATATATATATATATATATATATATATATATATATATATATATATATATATATATATATATAATACGTAATATAGACTTTATATTTGGCTTTATTTAACATCCATTTCCTTCTTCCATTGTCAAAAAACATAGGTCTGGTTAAGTAATCCACTGATAATCCGGAATGGAAAATATAGATTATCTGAATGATACACCATTTAAGAGATGAGTATTTCTTAATAATTTTAGTTGTTATTCGTAAAAGTAGAATATTACTGATGATCACGATTTTGCATTGTGTTTGCAGACAATTGATTTCCTTATAGAGAGGCAAAATGTTAATAAAAAATATTTTTAGCAAAATCAAACAGAGCAGTAGTGATTATCGCGCGTATCAGCACTTTTGCATGTACGACCTTTTGACCCCATCCTTCCACACCGCATGGGAGCTATTTCAGATCATTATCATTTACCCATCGCACTGAAACATAATAACGAATCGTGGTTGTTCTTTCTTAATCGGCGTGGACGGGGAGTTAGGGTCACAAGTTTACGTCGTCTGTTAATCATATTTCATTTTGTTATCACTATCTACCCTCTAGCATTGCCCGTGTTCTGTTTATCATGCTTTTTACATGCACTACATAACCCTCCCCAACTCGAACCCCGTCCTCCACCCTTTTACAAAATTAGTAAGAGTGAATTCAATATTACAAAAATCAATTTAGAGAAAACACGGGGGAAAAAAGAACATGGGGAGGGATGCTGTTTCATTCCTACTAAAAGTGAAATGAAAATTATGGTAGATTATTTAAAGTACAATTGTTCTGTTTATCATGCTTTTTACATGCACTACATAACCCTCCCCAACTCGAACCCCGTCCTCCACCCTTTTACAAAATTAGTAAGAGTGAATTCAATATTACAAAAATCAATTTAGAGAAAACACGGGGGAAAAAAGAACATGGGGAGGGATGCTGTTTCATTCCTACTAAAAGTGAAATGAAAATAACATATGATAGATTAATTAAAGTACAATTGACATATCCTAACACGTTGAAAATGAGAACTTATTCTGATTCAGTTCTGGATACATATGTCTTTAAATGAGAACTAAAGCAATCATAATGTTCTCATAATGAAATAGATTCACCTGTCATCAAATGAGAACTGGACATTATCATGTTCTCATAATGAAATAGATTCAACTGTCATCAAATGAGAACTGGACATTATCTTGTTTTTGTAATGAAATTGATTCAACTGTCATCAAATGAGAACTGGACATTATCTTGTTCTCATAATGAAATTGATTAAACTGTCATCAAATGAGAACTGGACATTATCTTGTTCTCATAATGAAATAGATTCAACTGTCATCAAATGAGAAATGGTCATCATGTTCTCATAGTGAAATTGATTCAACTGTCATCAAATGAGAAATGGACATCATGTTCTCATCAAGCTAGATACAACCTTCATCAGAGTGAGAACTATGTTTATGTGTGTGTATGTGTTATTATGATTTTTTAAATTAGCTTTTCAGCCATATTGCTACGATGTTTAAAGTGTGGCAGTTTATAGTGATGTTTAGCACTGGGGAATCATGCTGCAGACATGCAGCATGATGTCCCACCCAGTCACATTATACTGACATTATGCCGACCGGTCATAACACTTACCTCTTAATGCTGAGCGCTTTGCGAGGCAGCTGTAATTATCATATTTATAAATCTTTCTTATGACTCGGCCAGGGATCGAACCCGAGACCTCGCGCATGTTCTTGTCATGATATTGATAAAACTGTCATCAAAATAAGAACTACGGTAATTGACATGTTCTCAGAATGCTATAGATACAACTGTGTTCAAATGAGAACTGGATATTATTATGTTCTCGTCACGCTATAGACACGACTGGCATTAAATGAGAACTGGACATTGTCATAGTCTCATAACGCTATAGCTACAACTTGCATAGATATGGAACTCTAGTCACTCTTATGCTCAAAACACTTTATAGATATAACTGTCATCAAAACAACCATTCTAGATGCTACGACTGAAATAAATGAAAGAAAGAAAATCATCGTTGTAACACCTTTGAAGGAACTTCTAGTTCTTGCAAACGCTATGGCTTCCTTTGTCTTTTTTCACCTGTTGTAACAATAGATTAACTAGTCCTTGTGATGAGATGGCTCCTGCAAATGGTAATTATGTAAATCTCAATAAATACTGTGTGTGTGTGTCTTGGATTTTTAACGTAGATTTAACAATTTTTCAGCCATATTACTATAATGTCTGCAGGGTGGCAGTTTATAGTGGTGTCTAGCACTGGGGTATCGTGCCGCAGACATGTAGCATGATGTCCCACCCAGACACTTTATCCTGACACCAGGCCGACCAGTCCTAACACTAAAACCTTGATGTCGAGCTTCAAGCGAGGCAACTGTTAGTACCACTTTTATAAATCTTTGGTATGACTCTACCAGGGTTCAAACCTCCCGCATCTGAGACGAACGCTCTAACCACTAGGCCTCCAGAACTGTCCAATTATGCTGCGACATATGGGATACTATCGTGTTCTTATACAACGGTAAGAAGCAAATGATTTATGGGTAATAGAGGGGTCATTTGAGCGACCACTACGTAACATCAGAATCTAAATTTAATTTCCTTAATTATCATTCCTCTATTTTCGATTCTCAATCATTTTACTATCGCATTATTCCAAAACTTCAGCATTTCTGTGTGCTTTAACTTCGAAACCCCGAGAAGCAATGTGGTTTAATGGTTAAAATTGGTCCGCGTCACACTTGGGGAAAAATAAATAAGACGCACGGTCCTTGGTCAAACAACCAAGATGTCAGACCAGAAATTTAACCAACGTTCATAATGGAGACATAAAATTCAAGTTCGGATTTCAAAAGAAATGCTTTTTTTATTCTTTCTTTGTCTCTTTGCAAGAACTAATTACAAGTATGGCTTGCATAAAATGGCAAAAATAATAAATATTAGAATAGAGAAGAGAACATTTGGGGCAAAGATATATTTCTTCTTTTAGGGCAGTAGTCAGCATGGACATATTTCCTTCCATAACCCCTCAGGTGGCCTAGTGGTTAGAGCGTCCGCCTCGGATGCGAGTGGTCGTGGGTTCGATCCCCGGTCGAGTCATACCAAAGATTTACAAAAATGGTACTAACAGCTGCCTCACTTGGCGCTCAGCATTAAGAGGTTAGTGTTAGGACTGGTCGGCCTGGTGTCAGGATAATGTGACTGGGTGGGACATCATGCTACATGTCTGCGACATGATGTCCCAGTGATAGACATTCACTATAAACTGCCACACTGCAGACATCGTATCGATATGACTGAAAAATTGTTAAAGCTACGTTAAAAATCATAATCACATCACATCGCATCACATCACATCACATATTTCGTTTCGTTGGGGCATTAACGCCATGTAGATTGCTATAAGTATAAAAAAAACTAAAAGCAAATGAAATACACCCAAAATATTGCCAATACAATCAACGATAACATGTTTACAAAGATAATATTACGTTATTTAGTATCCTCTTTACAGGAGTGAACGATATTTTGAATCCGCCCCTGTTGTTTACTAACAAGCACAAAGTTAGCTGTAATTTAAAAAATAACATTGATAGTATAAACCTAAATGCACTTCATGATTAAGAACCTAGCACGCACTGTTCGCAATTTCTCTTTATTGCTGGACAACAGTTCAAGCGTAGTGAACGAGGAGTGCATTTTGGAGTCCTTTTTAGTTCCAACGTACATCAAGCATTTATATGTTTGTTGCACATGTTCAATTTCGTGTAAACTGTTGGCTCAATGACACGATATTGATTAAAGAAATTTTGCAATAAAGGAATGAAAGTCAAAAAGTGTCCAGTTTTTTATATTATTATTAAGCTTTAAGTGTCCTAACGGAAATCCTGCAATATGTAACATACCATCTATTATCAAATTATTTGACAAAACCAGACTCGTTTATATCTAAATGTTATTTACCTTCATTGGTGGATATAATCTTTGCTATCTGATATCAGTTTATCATTGTTTCCGACGTTTCCATGAAAAAGGTTGAGAAAATAATGGTATAGGGGTCAGTAATCAAAGCTTCGCAGACACTTACTATCTCTGGGACAAAAAGAAGTTCATATAATTTTCTCTGTACAAGAATAATTTACCGAAGTTTGTCCTCACCTTCAAATAATCTTCTGTTTTCTGCATCACTTATAATATTTTATTAGCGTAATGGAGCTGCTTACAACCCCAAATATAACTCTAAAATAAAACCGTACTTCCTCTACAGTCGCGTCAGCATTATTAATAAAACAATGAACAAGAAATCGGAGCCAACAATAGCTATGTTAGGAATTTCTATAAAATTCCAATATTATCTGGAACAAAAAAGATCTAAGGGTTTCTGGAATGATACGCTAACATTTACATTATTTAGTTTCTGCATCCTTTGACCACGGCCGTACGAGGTAAACTGTGTAAGCACTTTATCATGGAACCTACGTCTGGTTGCTATCATGACTCCATCGTACTGCTTTATACCATTTGGCTAAATTTGTATCTAAATTCACCTGGCCTCATCACATAGATCTTTGATGAGTCTTTATTCCTAAGTCGGCCCCCCCCCTCTGTGTGTGTGTTTGAGAGAGAGAGAGAGAGAGAGAGAGAGAGAGAGAGAGAGAGAGAGAGAGAGAGAGAGAGAGAGAGAGAGAGAGAGAGAGAGAGAGAGAGAGAGAGAGAGAGAGAGAGAGAGAGAGAGAGAGAGAGAGAGAGATGACATTTTTAAGTATTGAAGCTGTTTCAATCAAGGCTATTTCCTTGTTCATGGTGGCAAACTGTCTTCAAGGTTTCATATTATGTTGCCATGAACAAGGGATCTCTAGTCCAGCTTCCAACTCATTTCTTTTTGGCATTAAAACGCATAAATAAATAACGAACACACTTCTATTCATAGAACCAATTTAACTGTTATTAATACAGGAATACATACAAAGATATCAAATATGTGAAGAAATAACGTTCATATCTCTGATGTACAACAAGGCTTTCTCCATTATTTCCTCGCCAAGAGTCAACAAGAATCGATTCATGTAGCAAGCTATCCATTCTAGTGTTGTCTAGATATGACATATAGAGGTCCTATTACATCAAAATACATTTCGATTATCTCACTTTGCACAGGCCATCTGTCGTGGCTTCAAAGCCAGCATGCATATGGAAATACTTGGCTTTCAAAGATGACGTTGTCTTCCTGGTTATTCAATCACTAGGACATTAGTCTATCATTTTAGTCATCAGATAAACATGCAACGTTATATTACCTACGAGCATCAATTGGCCATTGTGAAGTACAATGGATATCATTGAAGAAAATTCATTATTACTGCTACTGTTTATGAAAACAATCTTTATTCCAACCAACTCATATTTCTTATTTTTCAGGTTTGGTCGTTTATTTTACATTATCATATGTATAAAGTGCAACTTGTACGCATGACATTTCAAAATATATAAATATACGAGATTTTGTTATTTTTTAAAATATTCAGTATTAATGGTTGCAAGTGGTGATGGTGTTATCCTTTTCATTATATATATATATATATATATATATATATATATATATATATATATATATATATATATATATATATATGTAGATATATGTAGATATATGTATATATGTAATACTATTGGTAAAAATAATGAAAGGGATAACATAAATTTAAAATGGACATTTTTATTTCCTTCTTTACTCACATAGCCTGTTATTTATTGTCTCCTTGCGGACATGAATAGGTACAAAAATGGATGTATTTTGTATCCTCGACTTATGATCGTTTTCGTTTTGCGCGGTATTCAATACAAGCGTAATGTAATTTATATAGATGCAATGGACGAATAAAGTAAGTAAAGGAAAATATGCTGGAAACTTTATGCAGATCTACTCGTATTAAACATGGCTGGTTAATCTCGGTCATACGTGTTGTTGTGACGTCACTTATCACATCCGGTCTATTCATTCAGTTCAAATTTAGAAAACCGTTGAAAACAAAACTATCACTGCACAAAGACGGCAGACTAGATAATAAATAATGCAGAAACTGTATTAAGTCTATTAGGCTGTCCTTTGTGCTGCCAGCTCACGGAGCCAATTTATAAAGTTGTCATATATGCAACATTCAGAAGGAACTTGTCTCTTCTGGCGAGATAACTAATTTTAATGATTCGTTGTGTAAACACGGTATGGATTATTAATGATTTCACCGGAGAAGAGCGTATTATGCCGGACAGGCCATAGAACACAATTAATTTTACTATATAGTCTCTACATTTGTTTCTCAGTACTGAACTTTCCACTGTGTGACAATCAATACAAATCGTATGTTAATCTAAAATACTTTCAAAGACGACTTTAGGATGAAGTTCTTGTCAAGAGTTGACCTGCATGGTTTTGAGAGGCTGAATTGTAAACATAACACCATGCAATAGAATACAGATTTCACTTCCGAATCATCACCATTACCTTATTGCTCACTGTGCACTGTCGCCAAAATACACACAGACAACCACACCATAAGCTCACTTTCTAAAAAATAAACAATTGCCTTTAAATCCTTACCAAGAATGCCAAAATCTAACTTTAATATCACCACCAAGCGGAGACAGGAGAAAAAAATGATCTAAAAGTAGACTGGGTCTACATTCAGGGATATTGAACCGGATTTTATTAATTGTGTACTGATTCCATACATTGTCGATTGCGGAAAAGAAAGCTAGAAATTATCCACAACAACTACAAGAGTAGTAAAAAGGAAAACGATCGTAAATACTAAATTTTCCACCCAATTAACATTAAACAAATATTCATGGACGGTACCAACCATCTGCGGATCGAGATGAATTTTAAAATAATAAGACTATTTGTTTCTTTTATCTGCCAAGTGCTGAAATCTTCTCTGATGATCTTCAGCGATAGTAAGATTGTAATCATGGTTAGTGGACATATTGGATTTAAGATAAGTTCTATGGCATAATGATCTTTCATTCGAATAGCAACAAGAATTTCAGCCATATTGAATGTACGACTGAAACAATTTTCGCTTTAGACCAATTTGTTTTTATAAGAAGAGTATTGATAACATGTTGGTAGCCACTAATTTGGAAGGATTAAAGATGACAATATTATGAGGAGATCTACTGTGCAGAGCCTTCTTAAGGCATGGGCACGCGAGGCAGCCCAAACCAAAATTTCGATGTCGGTTGTGTTAGCAGTTTAGTACAATATGAATAAATTTAAGGAAATGACACACATGCACATGTAAATACAATGCAATACTCGATATCTGAGACTGAGAGACTGAGGCGCAATACTGGTTTAAGTTTAGAGTTTGTGGCTAGGGCCCCCAAACTTCTTAAAACGGCTCCGCTGCTGTGATGGGTGGCACATATTAAGGCTTGGCCATGTTCAATTAGGACCAATTAGACACCATGAAAACTTTTCTGAAGAAAATTCATTTCAAAATAAGTTTCGTAAATATATTATCAAATTGATCATACACTAGACGCCAGATCAGCGCCATTTCAACTTAAATACCAACAAAACATTTTACGAAGTCTTTTAATAAAACGACAGCCTGCTGTGACTACGCATTAAGGTAAAGTAGCAAAAATGAGGTTATAAAACTGGTTACTGTGGCAACCGTATTTTGCATCAGATCGACACTACCGATGTTTTGGAGCAACTAGACTTAATGAGAAGTCATTTGGTAAAACTTCCGTGTCAATATGATTTTCAATTCAGGTGAAGTGGCGATAACAAGATTTTGTCGATGGCTGCGTTGTCTATTTTATTGGGTACCATTTTCTTTCAGATCATGTTGATACGATCATCCATTCAGGGGAAGCATAGATAACACAATTTTCAAAGTAGCAGCTTTATTAAGCACCCAAACAGGGCCATTGTAATTTTAAACCAACTGGTTGGTCATATTAAAAAGTCTCTCGATAAAAAAACACACATCATTGTGGCTTTCCATTCAGGAGCAGTTTGACATCATTTTTTTTCAGCACAAAGATAGGCTGTTCATGGCAGCCAGCAAAACTGTTTGAGGAAGAACCCGGGAAAATAACAGAAAGAACCATCGACCCACGGGAAGCTAACTGTCAAGTCTTTTCACGTATACATTTGCGAATCCCGAGACTCGAACCCATACATACAGAGAAGATGAGACGGCAGTGATGCGTAACGTTGAACGCTTTAGACCACTCAGGAACCCGGGTTTCCTTCAGGAGAAGTTCTCACAGCAAGATTTTCAAGATGGCTGATTTGGCGACCATATTGGACGTTATGTTTGCAGCATTACTATTTAAATCTAACTAGATATATGAAGAACTTTAATGATAAACCTACGTTGATATGACCATTCATTCAGGATGAGATATACTATTTTCAAGATGGCTGATATGGTAGCCATATTGGAGGATCGATACAATATTTTTACATGGCACCATCTGGACCAAAGAACTCGTGTGTATGTAAAGTTTATTTGAGAATTTGTAAAATAATATAGGATGAGGAGTGATAACAAATCTGTACTCACGGATGGACTAAGGATGATGGAAGACGGACGAAAGACCATTCCATGAGCTTTCATCAACATAAGACTTGTTTTAACATAAAATTTCCTTTTTTGCATTCGTGTGCGATTGACGTCATTGTTCAAGCTTAGAGTAGTTTTAATGTTACAATCATTTTGTATTAACTGAACCAACGGCTAGCTCAGTGTAACGTTATTCTATTTTTCAGGATTACATTACGTTGTTATCTGCAAAAGCACGTCTTGTATTTTTTTGTTTTTTTCTAAATTTAAAAACAGAGTTTTTGAAAGGACTTTGAGTTTAAAGTTGCGACTGCGTAAAGTTTCATTATATTATTGTCTTTTATTTGCTTGAAAAATTTTATTTCATTCTTTTCAGTTCCCGATTAAGGTCATTGTTGGCCCGTGTCTCTTCTTTAATGCAACGATTGGCGTAGAAATGATTTTTTTTGTATAAACCTTTCAATAACATGGTTTCTTTGGCCCAAGGCACAGTGCCTTCTGTGCCTACTAGATAATGAAACCCCACTTCTTTTCTTTTTTGAAGGTTATTGTTTCTTGTCCTCCTTCTGGGTCCGAATTGGTAAATAAAGCATGTGTATCTTGTATCTTGTAATCGACATGTAATCCTTTGTTTGCATGGTCTTAACAGAAAGTTACCTTTTCTACATTATTTGCTTTATGAATAACCGTTCATATTCTATCGATGCATGTACCAGTAAAACTTGTCGGTAATGCTTTCATATCGTATAACAGGATTGTGGGCAATGCTGGACTCATACGTTTCCTAACTAAACAATTAATCACATCTGCTGCTGATTATAAGATATATTAAAAGTCAGTCATATAATTGGTATAAAAAGACTTTAAAAACAACAAAACTTATTCGTACATTTCACATAATTTTACCGGCATTTTAAATAAATCAGGATATATGCTTCACAGTTTATATATAAACCGGTCATGGTCATTTACCTGACTTGACCACGAATTAAACGATACCGTACATCGAAAATTTTAACCAGATATCTTATAAGAAATATAATTTGAGAAACCACTGGCATATACGATGCCAACAAAACAACATTGTCATGTTAACTTACATCCGTGCAGCTCTTTCAGTTTTCTACGTTGTTATTTGCTATTGCAAAATTGATATATCCGCACATTATCCAATAATACAGATTTTGTTATCACATGATTCTACAATGGTGTGTGTGAGTGTGTGTGTGTGTGTGTGTGTGTGTGTGTGTGTGTGTGTGATTTGGATTTTTAACGTAGCTTTTACACTTTTTTTAGAAATATCACTACGATGTTTGCAGTGTGACAGTTTATAGCGATGCCAAGCACTGGGGCATCATGCCGCGTATGTAGCATGATGTCCCACCTAGTCACATTATCTTGACACTAGGCCGACTAGTCCTAACACTAACATCTATAGCTTAGCGCCCAGCGAACTGCTGTTAGTACCATTCTTGTAGGATTTTTGGTATGACTCAGCCGAGGTTCGAACCCGCGAACTCCCACTTCCGATTCGGACGCTCAAACCACTGTCTTCTACAAATGTAAAAGTAAGTTGTTTAAAAGGCGATTCACGTTCTTTGACTCAGCATTCATGTGGCGAGCAACCTGCTGTAAATAGAACTTAAATCCATTCAAAGGTCTGTAAAACAATCATCACTTCAGAATAGACAGTAGTAGCCTTCGTCTTCTTTATTATTCATCTTATCGAACTCGTTTATGAGGAATTTACATGAAGATAATTTCACATGACATTTACAACACGTCTTTTTTTTCTAGACTTAGTAAGCAATATTTTGAAATTACTAAAGAGTTTATTAAATTTAATTGCATATGAGTACGAAGGTAGCATTAGATTTACCACATTACACTAATTATTAATTCTTTCAATAAAATCTGAAATTAATGCAGTGAAATAATTTGGAGATGCATTCAGATTTCTTGAATATTAGAACCCAAACTTCTAAGAAGTAATATAGTCGTATGGTGGCGTCATAAATAGCGTGATATTGTGATTCATTTATAAAGAGACGAGTCGATAAAGAATCATACCAGTGGTACAAGTTTGGTGTAAAGACATATTGGTACAAGTTTGGTGTAAAGAAATATTAGTACAAGTACTGTCTGTAGAAATATTGGTACAAGTACGGTGTGAATATATAAATGTACAAGTATGGTGCGAATAAATATTTGTACAAGTTCGGTGTAAAGATATATTAGGACGAGTATGGTGTGAACGAACATTGCAGTATTATATTTGTTTGGGAACTTCTTGAACATGATTTTATAAAAGTTTTCTTCGGGTCCATAATTATACCGTCTTGTAGTATCCAATTGTCAATCCTTTTGGTTGGATCGTCTGGAAAAATTGTTTTGGTTTCACGTGATTTTATGGCGCGAGATCAATATGGGATATTTATCAAGTCGTCATGTTTGTCAAAACTGTCTATAATGTTGCTACAATGTTTACAACCCTTTCCTTGAGAAATCCATGCAATCCAATTAGCACAAAACATGAATAGTAATTTTCAATAATGTCTACCCTCCCACCCGAAAAGTGGTTTCGCACCAACCAACTAACCTAAAAATATTTTCCTGCGGAGGCCCAGATGGTCTCTCATTCCAGGTCATCATATGATTACATGATATAACACGTGATCGTGCATCCAATGGGGGTTGACAATAGAAGTAGTGATGGTGTAAGAAAAACGTGCAGTTAGAGGGTGAAATAACGAAATGAGTTGTCCTGATTTATGTACATTATTATGTGATGCGTACTGGGTAGTTGGCGCTGGCAATCACAGGCAAATTTTTGATTGAATTCGAGAGCTAGGTGCAACTTATCATTTCTTAAATGACTAGCCACCTGTTACTGGAGTGTTCTGACGGAGATAACTAGCACGTGTGTTAATTGATATAGATGCACTTGAGCTACTTAGTTATGTATCGGATAAAGCAAATCATTGTAAGGATTACTTAAATAAATCAAGCACGTCACACTCGGGCCATTTCACTGATTTATGTGAACCACCAAGAGTTTTGATGCATATATATGAAAGAGAGAGAGAGAGAGAGAGAGAGAGAGAGAGAGAGAGAGAGAGAGAGAGAGAGAGAGAGAGAGGGGGGGGCAAACCTATATATAGCTTGGTAATTATATATAACTGCATTCTCGCATTACCATCAACTTGACCGAAGTGACCGAAGATAGACAACTGTAAAGATACTATTGTACTATGTTGTCCAACAACTGACAAAGAAGTTAATAGCGATAGGTTGTCAAACACTTATATAAAAATGGTTCAGATGTTAGCCAAAAATGATTTGGTTGTTGTCCCTTCTCAGTGAGTGACATTTAATATGCAAAGTTTGAGAACTTAATGATCATATAATTGTAACATTTTGCGATACAGACTGCTTATTATCTGTCTGAATTATCAATATTGCTTTTCGGTTCCTTTATTATGATAGATCTCATGTTAAAAGTCAAAAAGAAGTACTTCCTCCATGTTAACAATGATGGTAAAAATAATGAATGTAATTCAATGTAAATGCCGCTAGTGACCATAACGTTACAATTCTTGCCCATACATATGTAAACACGCATAGCAACATGGCGTTATAAAATTAGCCTGCTGAGGTCGTCTGTGGATTTTTTTTTTAACAGCAAGGGTATTTTCTTTTCCTGTCGTTGACGATCAGCCATTGTACACATAACATAAAATAGGTAAAGTTTTTGTGACAAATCTCTAGTTTTTTTTAACACTTTCAGGCACTAGTCGATGTTCATTTTCAACGAAAATCACTTCATAGCATATTTAGATGCTTCAAGTTTAATATTCTCACCTTAAGAGTGTAAAATACATTTCTACCAGTTTGAGAACTTCATTAACGACGTTTTTAAAAATATAATTTAACAGAATGTAATATGTTCTATACAAATCAAATAAAAAGCATAAAACATAAAATTATATTTTACATTTTCTAGGCTACTTTACTGTCTTTGCATGAAATGTACATTGATATCATATTTGTGTCAAACTATAGTGACTTATTCGTAAAGCTTTATATATACAAAGAAAACATAATTTGTCATCCGACCTCTTTAAGAAATGCATTTCAACTTCAGCTAGTGGAGTTTTTTATTTCCACATCAAAGTGCAGAAATTGAACATTTAAAGTCTATGTATTTATCCATCAAAAGGATGTCACATGTCTCATTTTATCCCTGCTAAACTTTTATTGTACAATGATGATATTTTAGGATATATCTGAATTTCAGTAATGTAAGACCATGACACTATGATATAAGGGAGCATACTCTTGCAAGATATATTTCCTTATTCACTTCCAGTTTTGCCCCTTGTTGCTCTTTGTGGAACAGACGCTTTTTAAAAAAACTTATTTTGTTTCTCCAAGATAATCAATTATCAAGTCAAGACCAAAGCAGTGTGATTCTCGTTTGATTTTATTTAGTTTCCATTGCTTAAGACAAAAGTCTTTACGTGACCCGCTGCCTCCCCACCCCGTTTCAATAGTTTTCGCCAGATATATGGAAGATGTACAATGCCTCTACTACTATACAAAATTATAGTCAGCAAGATATATATCTGACGAAAACTATTGAAACGGGGTGATGGGGAGGCAGCGGGTCACGTCTAAAGACTTTTGTCTTAAACAATGGAAACTAAAAATAAAAACGAGAATGGCATTGCTTTGGTCTTAACTTCATAGTGATCTTGGAGAAACAAAAAAGTTTATAATATATATATATATATATATATATATATATATATATATATATATATACATCAGCAGGGATACAGACAGAGTGACAGACATAGTGACTAATTGCTGCTTTATTTTTGTCTCCTTCCTATGCATTCGATACATGTTGACTGATACACAAGAATGGCTTTATTATTGAACAAAACATATCAGGTAAACAAATCCAAAAGCATAGAAAATATTGCATAACACATTTATTATAAATTTTTTTACGAAATTATGAATCATAATAGCATGCAGATTAATCATAAAATAAAATTATGAATGTTTTTCTCATCATTGACATAAGTGGCTCAGAAATATGTATTGTCTGTTCGTCATCTTTAGGTACAAAATTAAAATTACAGGGCAAAGGAAGCACCATATATGAATGCATATCTTTAGAACAATTCTCAAGCTTCAAATTTATTTTGGGTTTATTTGAAGTTAAGGGAATAACTCTATCAACCAAATAGCAAACTTTTACTGATGACAAAGAAACAAAATGAGTTACTGTATTTTTTATAAGAACAATGTCGTCATCATCCCTAAAAATAATAAATACCAAAACTAGCACACAGAGTAACATTATGGTCACGTATATTATCAAGACAAGTCTAGAAAATAATCGAGCAGGGGTAGGGTGAGAGTGGTCATGGCTCTTTTTTTCTTCTAAATTTCGATATTTATACTACAATCTAAAATTTAATATGGAAACAATGACTCTCCTTATTCTCCTTTACGTACCAGGATACCACTTGCTGTAAAAAAATGAATGAAAAAAATGAATGATGCTTTATATGAATGGAGACAACTCTAGAACATAACTTGAGTCGTTGAGTTCTTTTCTTTCCGATTTCCACTTTTCTGCAACCCCAAAAGGCATTACATTCGAAGTGTTTCCCCTTTCTTTTGTTCTTACATGCCAATTGCTATAAGAACCAACTAATGCTACTAATGTTGTCAGACAAAGGTAAAAAGTAAAAATAGCATGTCTATAAAGACCAGCAATCGAACTCGAGATGAATGCACCTTCCTCTTATGGGACGCTTGTTTTCATAACTTTTATCTGACCGAGTTGTTTTATGTGCAGTCATACTACATCTTACGACGTGCTGTTTTGACGTCTGATCGCCTGTGTGATATTTCCACTACAGCGTATTGTGCCATTCCAACCACTAGAAACGCGAGGCAAACATAGATCTTGATGTCTGTGCATAGAAAACTGCTGTAGCCAAACGACATAATGAAACCTGCGGACTCAAAGATGCGGTAACTGGCGAACGCTGTCTCGGGTTTATCCGTGAACAAGTATCCATAAAATGCTGCAAATTAAAGAAAGTAGGTTTATGGAAATTTTTTATCTTCGTTGCTATGATTTCTTACGTCACTCAATATACTATATGGAGTATTGCAATATAATGGTCTTTAATGGGCGCTATGGTCCGACAACAGAATTATATTTTGTTCTGCTATGACTTCAAAATCGAAAATACTGAGATATAGTTACAAGAAGTACATGTAATGTGATTAAATCATTCAAAATACAGCTGACGTTTTTCTGAGACAGTATCTATATGTTCACGAAGAACTTAAAAGTAATGCTTCAAAAACATTAGTCCGTTTTGCAGTTTCAGCACGACTGACACCCGACGAATATTCCGATCGACCAGATATACAATTCACGATTCATTGTTTAATTGATTCGTGAGCTAATGTAACTCAGGTGGTAGATGTCGAACTCGTAATTTAAAGGGTTCGATACGCACCCATAACAACCCGGGCAGTCTTGGTGTGTCTTTGGGAAACTCAATAAGTTCCAAATTCCTTGACTTGCGATAGACAACAATGCATTAAAAGAGCATTTAAAAACAGCAAAAACGTCATTTGCTTACTATGGAACAGCTTCCATATCGGACACAATGCCTACATATTGTTGATCCTTCTACTGCTTTTATATCGCAGGTTATTAAATTCCGCCAAACATGTGAACGATAATGATCTTGATATATATTTCGCCCTTCGACCTCTCTGATCATAAGATGAAGGCTATGTATCTACCGTACGAACAAATGCTATATGATTTCAGTCATATATTAAAGTTTCTAAAGGTAAATAATATTACTATTATTTATGAATTTTTTAATAAGATATTTTAGTTTGTCTTGTCTCTTTTCAATATTTCGTTGAAGACGTAACTCTGTAATAGAGACACAATCCAGTAAAAGCATCAGTTCTTATGATAGATTGTCGTTAAAAAGAAAAATTAATCGAGTAAAAAGCATCTGGTGTATTAGCATTATGTTTTCTTTTTCTGATTCTTCATGATGATTTAATCTGCAGATCTATTGCAATTAACCTCTTTCAATGCTGGAGAAATAACACAGCCTCAGTAGAGGTAATTCTAGATTGACTGACACCAATCCACTAACGTATTAAATACCAACTGATGAAATGTTATCTTCACTTCCCTGTCTGCAGTGTATTCAATCATCATTAAAAGTTTTACTGAAAGGCTAATTGTGATGTGCCGAATTTTGAAACTCGTTCAAACCTAAGGTTAAATAAATTGAGCTTTCTAGTTAACATAATCGAAGCAGAAAGGTCTGGAGTAAGTTAAATGATTATTTCTCTATTTCAGTAGAACTTGACCCGGTCAGTTTGTTATGGTGCTAATAATAATAATAATAATAATAATAATAATAATAATAATAATAATAATAATAATAATAATAATAATAATAATACCCGACTCGTATCAGTTCAAAAAAAAGCATAATGTAGCTAATGAGATATTTGAAACCCCTGAACAAACAAGATTTGACAAAAGAAACAAAGAATAGGTTAATTTTGACCGCTCCGGTGGCCTAGTGTTTAGAGCGTCCGGTCGAGTCATACCAAAGACTTAAAAAATGGTACTAACAGCTGCCTCGCTTGACGCTCAGCATTAAGAGGTTAGTGTTAGGACTAGTGGGCCTGATGTCAGGATAATGAGACTGGGTGGGACATCATGCTACATGTCTGAGGCATGATGCCCCAGTGCTAGACATCACTATAAACTGTCACACTGCAGACATTGTAGCGATATGACTGAAAAATTGTTAAAGCTACGTTAAAAATTATAAACATCAACACCAGAATATGTTAATTAAGAATTTTACTATATTGACTAATAAGCCTCGTGAACAAATTATGGGTCAAGCTACCAAGAAGAAGGTGATAAAGAAACATAAATTTATAAAAGGAGTAAATAACATGTTGGTACCTAACTCTGCACCTACTAACGGTAGATGTGGTGTATTTAACGTTTTTGGTCTGCACAAAATAACGAAATCAATGGATACCACCAAACGGCAACATTCACAATCTAACAACGTTCTTTATTGATTCCGATATTCACCAATACCTACTGCAGAATTGTAATAATTTTCGTAAGTTGACAAAACACCACAGGTGTTAGCTCGTTATAACTATAATGCAACTCTGTACATTCTTCAGGTCATTTATTAATTAAGTATTTGTTTATTCCACTAACGTATCTCCAGTTATAATTTGGTCAAATGTCAAAGTTATTACAGATGATTTTGATTTTCCTCATAATAATGACTTGTTCTTGTGCTAAAACACGTTCTTCTGATAACGGTCTTGAATATTCTGGTAGCACTTGTTGCATTTGAATGTAGACATAAAACATGTATAATGAATTAATCTAATTATAATATCCATGTGTTCTGTTTCAGTTAACGGCATCGTCACTGTCAAATCTTAAACTGAATTTATCACAAATATTAAATGGTTTATATGAGACAATAATTGTTTAATTTTGAACATTTTTATTTCGTTAAGTATTTATACAGTGTCTTGTTTAGCTGCAGTATTAAACATAATTACATGACAAGGATATGATAAACTGCTTGTTAATTTCTGAAATCTAAATTCCATCATGTAGTTTAAAAAATACACATTAAACAAATCAGAGAATTACATATTTTAATTATTTTTATTTAAATATTTTAAAACTTTTATCGAATTCTTAGGAATGATTTTTATGATGGAAAATATCATGCTGGTGTCCTAGAGAAGTCTGTGGAATCATCATACATGTTTAATGCCTCGAAGCTTAGCTTGGTTGCGCGTTCGTTGTGGTTAAACGCATAATGAATGTATTATCGTTCTGAACAATTAAACATTTTATGGTCGCTATCAAGTACCATATATCATTCGGAGAACCTATTAGTAACAAATAACTTTCCCAAACATGATATGCAAGGGTTTATCTGATGAATTGCTACCAAGTGTGCCTGTGCAATTCTAAAGATCACCAGAGTGGAAACTTTTATCGTTAGATTTACACCTTATCGGAGATCTCGTTTTTAATGAATTATTATCATCGACCAAGTTTTCTGGATAACAAATATCAGGAAGGGAATCTTTAAAATAAGAATGAACAATATTCTAAGTATTTTGTGTGAGTGGGATAAAACAGTAAGAAAAGTTTTATAAGCGTATAATTAGTATCATATATAATATTTGTATCATACACAATATCATTCATAAATCGCTGACCCTGCCATCTAAACTATTCTTAGGTGAGACATTTTCATGATGAAATAAATAAGATAGCACAAAGTATAGCACATGCTCCTGTGCCTTGTTGTTTTAGAAAAACACATGCAAGAGTTGCTATGCTTATATATGCTTATATGTCAGCGAATATGTAAAGACATCATGCATTGATTTGTAATGATTGTTGAGACAGTGTTGCGATCTGTATAATTCATTGAAGCCGTAATAAAAGCTCTTTATGTACAGGTATGCTATTGTTTCCAATGCTTACCATTTATCTGCGTTTGGATGACAGCATCCCCAGTTCCCCACAGGCACGCCAGAATATAAAATATTGACGTCATTTCTGGATCCGGTTTCCAAATCAATAGTGTGATTTGTGTGCCACCATGAACTATCAACGCTGTAGATAAAGGAACAATGGTTAATTAATATATACTATCTTTAAGAATTAATATTTCAAAGCCATTTTAAAAGGAACGAATATGCTTGTCTCTAAGTTCTAGAAATATTATATTCTATGTCTCAAAAGTTTAAATATAATTTAATTGGATTGATTTGTATTTATGATTCTTCGTATTGTCTATATCGAAAGGTACATATCAAGTCAAACGTGCGCCGTTTGAAATTCATTGATAAACAAAGTATTTAGATTAAAATTATATTTTATCCGTTTGCAAACCTCAAATGTCTTCAGTTTTAATACACATATTTATACTACACAATGCACATATCATTGCTGCGGTGGGCAAGCGGTCAAGGCTTTGAACACGTAACCAGAAGGATTTGGATTTATTTCTCATCATCCCAATAGCCTGTAGCTTCTGATGTGTGTCTTAGCAAGTCACTTTATTATGCTAAACTCAGTACGAGATAACCTTTAAAGTACTGATGTGCTTTAAAGAACAAAACGAAGCAATCAACCTATTCTTTTTTAGAATAGCAGTTTAAGAATAGTGTTCTTACCATAGTGAGATCAACATTTTTGTTTTCTATTTTAAAAAAAATTTGTGGGCAAAACTTCGAAAGAATTTATAAACCAGAGTTTCATTTCTCAATATATGTATCTCTGAAACACAGAACTCAATTAAAAACGACTATACAGTGTGTCCTGAGAACTTCCCATGTAAATGATAAAACAAAGACACATTTCAATGTCCAAGGATATGGATCTAAATTGAACATTATTTACGTAACGTCAACTTTTTTTATCTTGAAAAATCAATACAATCATACTGACCCAAAACAAAGAAAGGCACGTGTCCAACATAATGTACCAAGCGCCCAAACAACAGGGAACAAGAAGCATTCGTGACGCCGTATGCAATCATGACGTAACCAACGTTCCATATCCCTATTGTACAACTGACGAAGGACTGCAAAAGCAATGATAAAGTTTAAGTCACAAATGTAACTAGTTTTATATAAACTCATTTTGAATTGATTAATGTAAACAAGAAGTTGCACCAAGATGACTATTCTCTTCAGCAGTCGGTTAATAAATTCTGAGATCATTGGACACTAGATAGTGTATTGAGGCAATAATGGGCAATAACTCTGTAAAATATGGTCTAAATATGTATTGAAGTAGCTATATTCTTTAATCTTGATAATATAAAACGTCATAGCTAATATAATCTAAATTAAACTGAATCCTATTACAAAGTTACATCAGTCATTCAAGTGCTAGACGTGTTGTAGAATACTGTCAAAACATGTCAATAACCAAACATATTTGCGATAATTGATAGATAAAACTTTTCAAACAAATTGTTGAGATGAGATAAAATGTGGATGCCTGAGTGGGACAAAGTCTTTTGGGAAGTCATGCTACTCTAATACGGTTAAGAGCCATAAGTCTAAACAATATGGTCAAATCAAGTTATCATCGTATAACTTTGGATAACTCGTGGATGAGAACCGTTGGATAAAGCTCCAAAATGATGTGGTTTTTATAAGACCTTCATATTTCATTAAGAGAAATAACTCTTAGAAACAAAATAAATATTTGCTCATCATTGAAACCATGAGATATTTTTAACTGAGCTGAAGCTTCTCAGAGAGGGGCCCCGAGTGGCCTAAAGCGCTGTCCCTTACGAATCACTGCCATCTCACCTCTGTCTGCGTGTGTTCGAGTCTAGGATTCGGCGAATGTTGATATGTGAGAAAGCTTGCCAGTAGCTTCTCGTGGGTTGGTGGTTCTTTCTGGTGATTTCCCGGAATCTTCCTCCACCATTAATACTGGCCGCCATGAATAGCATATCGTGTGCTGAAACATAGTTAAACCCAACAGCTAAACTAAACTAAAGCTCCTCAGAGAATTTGGTTGAATTATGGATGCTGGATTGCTCACCGATGGACATGCAAGCACTGACCATTTCAATGTTTTTTGGCTTTGCTTTGGAGGGCAATAAACTAATATGAATTTACCATGCTTTGCTAAAAAGTTTCGTCATTATACCTTCGCCAGGTTACTTATATATCAACATGAATCCCGTCTTCGTCTTCGTTTGCTATGGTCGTCAATCATTTCGTTCCTTATTAACAACGAAGTAGATCACTGATCCTAGCCAAGTCAAGATCACACAAATTAGGTGGATTGCGTTTGGAGGTATGAGTGCTCAAATCAGGTGGATTGTGTTTGGCAGTCTGAGTGCTCAAATCAGGTGGATTGAGTTTGGCAGTATGAGTACTCAAATCAGGTGGATTGTGTTTGGTAGTATGAGTGCTCAAATCAGGTGGATAGCGTTTGGAAGTATGAGTGCAATTCTGACGTTACGCTGATATTAATTGAATGATGGTGACAATGATCAACATTGTCATCAACTTCATCAAGATGATTATGATAACTTTGACAGCGATGATAGCAACGACAGTAGAATATGAACTTGCAACGACCACAACGATGGTGGTGATAATGCCATGACAACAGTAAGGTAGGCGATGCCGTCATATCAGAATTTAAACAAGAGAAGAAAGAAGACGATGATAGTGATCAATGAAAAGCAGAAGAAATATCAAAAGATAAGGATTCAAAACAATGAGGATGAGGAATATGTCCATGAAAATAATAAGAAATAGATAATGATGATGGTTTTGTTTTTGTTGATGGTGATAGTGGGAGTGGTGATGGTGGTGGTGGTGATAACCTTGGTAAAGTCGCCGGCGAAGAATGCTTGCTCGATTCCGCTGTACACCGTAAGTGGGATCAGTAGTTTCTGGTATCTGGAGTCTTTCCAGTGTTTGACGATCTCCCACAGCATACGCACAGAATCTCCCCCATGTCTTCCAGGTTTCCTGTCTCTTTCCTTATTTTTATCTAGAGCTATCTGGTCCAGGAGGAAAACAACTGTGAGACATCCGATTACAGCTGAGGCCAGGTACACTCCACATACAGTGTAAATCTATATATATATATATATATATATATATATATATATATATATATATATATATATATATATATATATATATATATATATATATATATACACACACACAGAGAGAGAGAGAGAGAGAGAGAGAGAGAGAGAGAGAGAGAGAGAGAGAGAGAGAGAGAGAGAGAGAGAGAGAGAGAGAGAGAGAGAATAAAGCAGAATACTATTATGTTTTGCTTGACTCTACGTTAGAACGATCAAGCATTCAGGATAATACGCATCATATGTTGTTAGAAAAATCAAAATCTTTGTAAAGGTACTATTATGAAAGATATTTGGATCTAAAAATGTGATGTACCTCATGCCACCAAGTTAAGAAAAAGAAAACAAAGTTTTATCGAAATATCAAGATATCAATTTTAAAAGAAAGAAACGATAACAGTAACTTGTGTATAATATATTGAAATTTATAAGTTATTGAAAGACAAAAACCTGAAAATTTAAGAGAGTGCTATGATATTGATTTGGATTGTAAGAGAAGCATGGCCCAATTAATAATTCATATCCTGAATATAATAGGACATTGAAATGAATTCAGATTAAACATTATTCCTGTTTTATCAGCTCCACTTGGTAATGGAAAAAGCCTAATTAATAGCCGAGTTCGATAGTTCGACAACAGAGAGAAGCCACGAATAACGTGCCATCTCACAATCCAATCAATAAAACCTTATTCATTTCGTTGTGATGCTGGGAACAAAGTAATTGATAATCAAGGAAATTAGTTTGAGAGTTCGTAATGTGAATGACCGCTTACTTTGGAAAAATACTGACCACGCTTTCTCTCTAAAACTTGATATAAGGTTAAAGCTGTCCTTGACTATCACGCAAGAAACACGCCTGATTTTTTAGAATATAGGCATAATTCATTAGACAGACCCTCTGACCTTGGATGAAACTACTGATGATCAAGCAGCTTCCAGAATATAAAAAAGGCTTTGAGCTGCTTTGGTCCCAGTGCAATTCCAAGCTCAGAAGAGTGTCGGGTCTATTTCTTACAGGTAAGAAAATTATGCTTTATACTCTCTTTTAAAAAGTTAAAGATTTTATAGTAAGTTGTAATATCCTGCTGAATTATTTTTTATTTCATCAATATAATGTAATAGTGAGTTCTCTTTTCCACTATGAAATATTTTACTGGTTTAATATTTTACTGAATTGATGTTCATTATATTTATAATATAATATTATTGAGTTTTCTTTCTTCCACAATCATAATGTAATGAAATATTTTACAGCTTCGATGTTCATTAATATTTGTTTGAAATAATTTCTAGCTTCATGTTATAATCTAATTGAGAATAAATATTAATTCTTTAAATAATAGGTATAACACTCACAGATCTTTTTCAGGTCGTTACCTTACATTAAATAAAATAAAATACATTTATTACAGTTATTGAATTTTAGGCTCTTTGAATATTTAAATCATTTGTATTCAAAAATGCAGAAAAATGAATGGACAAATGAAATAGTAGATTGTGGAAGAACTATTTAATAAGTATTGTAATATGTATTGTATGTATTTTCAACATAAATAAATTTACATGTTGTATCTTTAGAATATATATATATATATATATATATATATATATATATATATATATATATATATATATATATATATATATATATATATATATATATATATATATATATAAAGTGCGATTCCAAGCTCAGAAGGGTGTGTCGTGTCTATTTCTTACAGATTCTTGGTACCTTCTCGTAGCCAAAGCTTTCCCACAAAAAAATGTAACCGTATCTACACCATCATAAGTGACACCTTATTCTTATGAATGCTGAACTTTTTTCCTTCTCGTAACTAGACACGAGAAGAAGGTTATGCTAGAAATAACTATTGACAAGCTCAAATTTCCAACAGAGCAAGCAGACTCTTACATAACAACTAATTGAAAATTTCTAGCATAATAGAAACTTAAGGTGTGTTGTTTTTTGTTATATGCTATTTTTACTTGTCGCCGTTGAATCTTGAGTATAGCAGTAGAATAGGAATTAATGAAAATTCCAAATAAAAGTTAGTATTATAGATTTATTTAAATCAGTACATACTTCTCATGTGGATATTGGAATGGATTTGTATTCAGGTTTGCACGACACGGCCGACAATGAACGATTCACTACTGTTTCAGGTAAGGTGTCTTGTATATTGATTTATTTACGTAATATATTTACTTATTTGTTTATTTATTTATTCATTTACTTATTTCTTAGATCTGAACAACTACCAACATATTTCATTTGATTTGTTTTTTTTTTTTGGTTTAAACTAAAAACAAGTATTCATTGTTAGGATTCTTCACTATTTGTAGCATTAAATTGATACATCTCTTTCCTCATATTGAATTGATACATCTCTTTCCTCATATTAAATTGATACATCTCTTTCCTCATATTAAATTGATACATCTCTTTCCTCATATTAAATTGATACATCTCTTTCCTCATATTGAATTGATACATCTCTTTCCTCATATTAAATTGATACATCTCTTTCCTCATATTAAATTGATACATCTCTTTCCTCATATTAAACTGATACATCTCTTTCCTCATATTATATTGATACATCTCTTTCCTCATATTAAATTGATACATCTCTTTCCTCATATTAAACTGATACATCTCTTTCCTCATATTAAATTGATACATCTCTTTCCTCATATTAAATTGATACATCTCTTTCCTCATATTACATGTATATAAATTAATATCGGATTACTTTGAGACTGGTACCTACGTATTGCGTATTATTATTCGTTTGACCTAATTATTATGAAAGAGTATGACTAAGGTGTGTTACTTTCAAAATGTGTAAGCATGACAATATACAATCATCTAGTATTGACGGGGAACAGTGATACGAGAGAGAGAGAGAGAGAGAGAGAGAGAGAGAGAGAGAGAGAGAGAGAGAGAGAGAGAGAGAGAGAGAGAGAGAGAGAGAGAGAGAGAACCTTGTCCAGGTCAGGCCGGTCTAGGTTTGTGTTGTTATAGTCCTCAGTTGGGCAGTACTTGGCTCCACAGTTAATAATAACGGTCTCATCCACAGTGGTGTTGTTCTTCCTCAAACTGAATACAGCGGAAGAAACCAGGTTACCCCAGATTTGGCCTAGTAAGTCATTAACATTGAATTATATATATATATATATATATATATATATATATATATATATATATATATATATATATATATATATATGATGTATAGAGTGTCTTTCAATTATGTACAATATAAAAAATATTTCAATATGTTCAGAATTTATGATATGTACTATAATAGTGTAGTAGTCGTAGTATTTTGATATAATTTCTCGTCACGAAAATGATGCAATATATTTAGCATACATTTCAATGAATACAAACATTAAAAATTATTTTTGGTGCAAAACTATAATAAATACTTAGATTTCTTCCATCATCTGAGTCTGGCAAAGAAAAATACGAGAAATAATGTTATGTTCTTGTATGTAATACAGCAACCTAATTGGAAAGCACAGTCATGAATTGATCCTTTTAACATCTTGCCATTGGTTACGCAAGTGCAGAATTAACCACGTGTCTCAAAGCATGTTACATAAAAGATACACACGCGCAGTGACGTCAACAACCGCTGATTTTTTTTACATCATTTCGTGACTGAGAACGATTTTGAAGTCAATGTCAGTATTGTACTCGACAATCTATTTGTATTTCGTTTCGATCTTTGACAAAGATACTAAATACGATAGAAAAGATGTAAACCTTTGCTGCTTGCATATATTGTTTAGGTGTGCATGAACAATTTGTGGATATAACTGACCTATTATTGCAATTACGTGTTAAAATATCCCAATACTAAATAGCATTCCATATATTTTATTTGCTTCGTTTGTCCGAATATTTAGTTATACGTACAAATGAACAAAGGCTATTTATTACACGTTGGGCACTTATATAAACTGTGCCTTTACAAAGCTGGCCACGACGATTTGCTTTGTCGTTATACACAAAACCCTAGAGTCTGGGCTTATGAAACATGTTATTTTCTGTTTAGACTTTTAATGCAATTGTACAGGATAAACGAAAACATTTTATACTTTTATTAGTGAATTTAATACGATGCAATAATAGCTGACTTACACAAAAATCTATTTTAATAGCGTTAGCATTTTTAAGTTATTATGTTATGTCGTTTAGTGATGTGAGTCACGCATTCAAATTCAATGACTTTAGGAAAATATCACTTACTTGTCTGAAACATCATGAAGAATACTCCAAAGAATCGATTGATTGCGTCATCCCTGTCTGTGTTTGTCAACTTGGCATACCACGTCCCAATCTGTGTCAAATACGTGCACTTGGCCGCCCACAGGGGAGCTGCCCCAACACCTAACAGCACGGAAGCTGGGAGCATGGTACCCCAAACTGGGTAAAAGTTTGCCGCCATGTACAGGATATAGCACGGCATGCTGAGAACCAGGCTCCATTTACATCCAAGATGGTGGATGATGAGTGGCGGAAGTAGAAGACCCGATAATACGCTAGCAGCGTACACCGTAGATAAAGTCACCGTTCCCAGTCCTTCAGCCTTGTTTAGACTGCTTTGGAGATTTTGGCTGGATTGGAATGCAGTAAACAGGAAGAGAAAAGAAGAACTTAAAATTATTAAATTTTTCAATATTTGTCTTTTGCTCATTGGAGGATCCATGGTGGGTTCGGAATCATTTTGTTCTGACATTAGAACACTGTCCATCTTAAAAGCGCCTTCTTCATCATTGACTGCCAACTTTGGCTCCATCCCTTGAACTACGCAACAGTTGAAAAGTTTACTTTTTACTCAAACCTTTTAACAAAGTGCTGTGCTAAGCTTAGAGGTCAGAAGTGTGAATATTTGTGTACTCCGTCACGCTTTAATTAGATCCAATCTCCCATACGGTTTCGAAAACCCCTCTTCTACAAATACTTGCGGCAAAGATGCTATATTTAGACCCTTTGATCGTTCAGCATAGACTGATGTCTTCGTTAAAGATTATAAACTAAAACTGGACATGCCTACGTTTAGTCACCGAGGTAGAATAAGAAACAGGCCAAATTGAAAAATCTATGAATTTTGTGAATTCTGTACGCGTACAAGTGTTTCGTTGACAAATGACGTAACACTGCTACCAACGACCATTTCTTGAAACTAGTCATTGTATAAGAAGTGCATTATTGAACACGTTTAATTATTTGGAGTACTTAGAAGACAAAGATGACAAGGACAAATAAATCATGCGCCGAAACAAATAACAACCATTCTCGCCGTTCATAGAAACATACATAAATTTTTGAATTGTTATCATCACCGAACATGATATCGTAAGTTTATATTTACCCCGTCCAAGCTGATCAAAATTTGGCAGTGTGATTAGTTCCCCCTTTCATTTAAAACATGCATACGTAGTACAAGCGTGGCAAATTGAAATAATCCGTACGTACACCACATGTGTTAATGCTGGCAATCTGTTACATATCACTTCAAGATAATGTTCATTTCATGGCCATGACCCAGTTTCTTGCTCCTTAAATTTCAAGTTTATTACTGGGAGGTTGTAACTGAGAGAAAAGCGCGCATTAGAATAGCAGTAGCAGGGGTTACTAATTAGTGACCAGGGCAATTTTTTACTTTTGACATGACACATTATTAGTTTAACACATTTGCCATTTTCTATAAACAGTTGTACTTGCATTTTTCTTTGCTGGTTATACGTGTATGACAATCCGAAGAATCTTGATAGCTTTTTTTCTGGTAATATGACACCCAAGTTGAACGGCCCCCTGCTATCAAACATGACTCCCTGAACCCGACGGATTCTTACCGGTATAAACTACCGTATACCTCCGACTATTAGTCCATATAGTGACCTTTCGCTTCTCTCTGTTTTAAAGGTCACCGGCCACCTATATTGTACAAACTTGCGATGTTATTATAGTGATAAAAATCCCAATTGTTTTGTATGTACACTATAATAATGAATAATTAGACTTAAAAATCCGATTTTTAAAAAGAACAAATTATCAGGCAATAGTGTAAATAAATGGTATTTTCCTCGTGACAAAAAAAAATATCCCTTCTATTCAACCTAGCCATTAAAATGTTTAATTTCCCCACATAAATCTCTATGTGATACATCTTACGAATGTGCTTTTGTATAACAAATCAGGTGCACTATTTTGCATATGGATGTAACCAAAATAGTGATATGGAACAAAAGGGTCCATTCTCTTTCCGAAAGTCCCTGTTTACCAGAATAAAATTGGATTGAAGCTGTGGGATAGAATAGCATGAGGGATGGCCAAGTTGTATTATTTATGTCAGATTTTGACAATTTGGCCCAAGGACAATTCAACCCAAGACAATTCGGCTCCTATTGGGCCGAAATTAAGTCAATTGGATCCAACATAACAATTATTTAAACAAGTTGTTTTTCTTCAAAAAACAAGTATATACTATGTAAAATAGGTTTTAGGAATATGTTTTAGAAGAAAAACTAAATTTAAACAAACTTAACTATCTTGATATTCTTTAAAAGAAAATAATCATACTTCATAACGTACATACATATGAGAGAAAACACAAACAAAAAAAAAACAACAAAACATATCTTGCTTGCTTTAATTAAAATACTTATATTCATTTTTATGCTAAAATTATATACATCTGCACAACGACAATCTCAAGTTAGGTCTTCCTATCAAATTAACAATATTGATTTATAAAACAATAATATTTCACAGATAATATTCAGCTGAATAAGTATTCAGTTTTCTAAGGGTAGTGTACATGAGATGGAATAACAAATATATTTAATTTTAATCTTTAGGTTGTAACACTGCTGCATATAATACACACTTGATTACACATGGAGAGAGAGAGAGAGAGAGAGAGAGAGAGAGAGAGAGAGAGAGAGAGAGAGAGAGAGAGAGAGAGAGAGAGAGAGAGGGGAGAGTAATGTTGAACATTTTGTCAGTGTGTACTTTCTGCAATATAAAGCTCTTACCATTTATTTGTATTGTTTTTTTTTATTTTTCAAATTATCCTAGTTTGTGCGTGCGTAAATTGAAAGCTTAGTTTTACGAGTCCATATTGTCAATCATATTTCTCCATTGTTTCATACAAATAAGAAACCAAATAATTTTGTGTTAGTTTATGCGCCCTCCCCCGTACGGTACAATAAACTAATAAATAAACACAATACAATGAAAGAAACTAAACTTAAATTGTTATCATTTATTCCTTCTTTTTTCATTATGCGAAATTTATTAAATAAAAAAATATATCCATTAACTCCGTATATTTTGCGGATGCCCGCTTGCGTTTGCATCCTTAATGAGCGTGTTTAGCTTATGTCCGAAAACAAAATCGCAAAAAGGGCGAAAATATCACCCTATTCTTTGAAGGTACCTGCCAGTCACGCATGGTAAGTCTGCAAGGTGAAAACTGACCAAGATTGTGTTGTATCCAGGTTAACTATGCGACGGTACCTGGTAAATAAAAATCATTATTTTAAAATACATTCACTGTGAGTGCAAATCATAATCTTGTCGCTATTACTGGTTTCAAAATTATTATTAAAGCAAGTTATTATTGTGTATACTATTTGCCCTGCATACATCAAGCATGATTACATTTGGCAAACAAGTAGAAGCCCGGGAAATGAATAAACGCAACTCGCAGCGAGCAATAAACTCTGCCGATTTTTTTCTTATGAAGTCAGCCGACATAAGGAAGCTCAGTTTTCTTCCTTTGGATTCTTTTAATTTTGCCGATTTATTGGTATTTTTATAAAGTTGACCGACATAGGGAAGACAGCATTGATTCATTTTTAACTGCATGAACGGGAATTTTCAAAATAAATTGAAACAATGAAACAATGCGTCGTGCTCGCATATCGATATAAGTCTGAACAGTAAATTAGCTTTCAGTAGTTTCATCTAAATGTTCCCAATCCATAGTTTATAGTGTTTTAATTTCCGACAACAAGAAGCATGTAGCTCGTTTTGGGGATAAATATACGTCATTTCCGGTTTGCGTATTAAATAGGTGGGAAATTGTAAAGTGTTGTATACTTCGGTTTCGAGTAATTAAATTATTTTTTCTTCTTTACACTTGATTTGTTTTAGTTTTTTGTGCGTGTATTACTACTTTTAATTAATCACGTAATGCAAATCTGATGTAAAAAAAAAAAAAGTTCGAGTATGACCGGTGACCTTTAACATCATAAAATTGTAACACTTCACATAAAACAAAACTTAAAATATCAGGAAATGCTAATTGTTGATTCAGGTTCCATGTTGATTTGTGGGATCTGTTTGAAGATGTTGACGGTTTGTAATATTAAGCACTCATCTCATGCCACTTTACAAATGAAGAAGTCATAACAGTGATGAAAGAAAGACGGCAATGGAACCAATTTCGTTTCTTCTGTCTGTATTATCCCAGCATGAAGTATTCACAAGTTTTTCTTGTCATGAATCAAATGTTTTGATTTAAGTTACTTTACAAAGGTATATATGACTGAAAGTGCTTTCTTCATATTTTAAATATTGTGAAGAATTGGAACACAATTGAAGAATGAAATTATTTAACTACCTGACAATAATTCAGTAAAACTAGATATTCATATAAAATAATTTCTTATTTTAGTACTAGGTTTTATACATTGGAAGATAACAAAATACAATTATGGCTGATAAAGAAGATCATATGTAGACAGAAATGTAAACTGCAAAAACATAATATGACCATTATGCCAATTTCATCAATGAATGCTGTTTGCACAAGGCTCGTGTCAGGTTTGGCAATATTGATCTTATTTGTGATATATTATTATCATTTACTGATCATACACTTTTAATATACTCAAACACAATATCATGCTTTAAGTACTTTTTCCTTGATATATTTTGAACAACATATGAGGAATACAACGACATATGCACTGCGTTACTTGATGTTTGGAGACGTGTGAAACTGACAAGATTAAATTTCTGGAGATAGCGCAGTTATTGGTTGATCTTTAACTGTATCAGTAGTGAAAAGTTAGAAGTTAACATGATATAAAGCTATTTCAGAAATATATATCAGTACCTAAGAAAGAAGCTCGCAATAGAAGGTGATTGTATGTGTGTGACACGATGAGCTAATGATGCTGTAAAATGCTGAATACAAATATCATAGTATGAACACCATTTCTGCATTTTGAAATTCTTGATTATATCAAATATTACGTATCCTCAAGCTGAAACCAAATATTCCAAAAAGAGATACATAAATTTTCATACCATTTCTTTGGAGTGATTGTCAGTCAAACATATTGCAACAACAGTAATCAAGTATCATTTGGTACAAGATATAGACCGACAGTATAGTAATCTTAATACAGTATAGCAATTTTAATACAG
>JAEAOA010001800.1:190000-400000 GCA_016746295.1 Potamilus streckersoni | reverse complement strand
CATGTTGTGAATTAACAATGGTAATTTAACTCTTTGTACCCTTGTTATGGCCAAGGAGGTTAAAGCGTCCATCAAGGATATTTGAGGTCGCGGGTTGGAACCCCGCCCGAGTCATATCAACAGCTTTAAAAAATGGTCCTGCCAGCTGCATGGCTTGGCGCTCAGCATTAAGAGGTTAGTGATAGGATTCATCGGCCTGGTGTCAAGATAATGTGACTGGGTGGGACATGATGCCACATGCCTGCAGCATGATACCCCAATGCTAGACGTCACTATAAACTGCTACACAGCAGACATACTAGAGTTATTGTTGAACAATTGTTGAAGCTACATTGAAAATAAAAAATATACACACACAAGCACACACACACACACACACACACACATACACACACACACACGTAATTACAGTACATAGCATAACATTTTCCTACAGGTAAATAAAGCTCAGTCGGATCTTACAGACATTTTGTGGCTTAAAATGTAAATAACATTACGAACCCTGGGCAGCTGAGTGATATAACTTGCTCTTCATTAAGGATCACGAATATCTCACCTCTGTCATTCTGAGTTCGAGTCTCAGGTTTGGCCAACGTCGGTATGTGAGAGCGTTTACCGTGGGTAGGTGGTTGTTCCTGGAGTCTTTACCAGATTCTTATTCCACTAGATACCAGCTGCTAGTATCATTATTATAAGACTTTGATATGACTCGGCCTGGGTTTCGAACCCGCGACCACTTGCTTCCGAGGTTTTGTTAAATGTAATTTTCATTTATTGTCACATGTGTAATTCCTCTTAAATACAAAGCTGTGAAAGTGGCCAGAGAATCCCTAAGTGAAGTTTTAAAATCATCATTATTTTCTCTCCAATTTTGTATCTTTTCTTGTTGGTATCTTGTAACATTTTCAAACGTCACGAGGAAAGTATGCAAATACCATATTAAGAACCCTAATTAAGTTAAATTTAGGATTGATCCGGAAGCTTCTTTCTATCTCTCCAAAAATAACTTCCACACATATTCAACTTTTCTCCTTACCAGAGACTTCAGAAAACAAACATAAGTGTTTGCAGATAAAATGTATTTAATGTGCCATCTTATGCAAAGACCTTATGATGCAAATATTGAACATGATATTGTTGTCATTATTTTTTATAATCTCATTTCTTTATTCAGTTTTATTTCCATATAACATTTACTAGAAACTAACCTGTAGGGTTTAAAGAGGATATATATAACGAGGAACAAATTTAACCACTTATATACCTTTTGATACCACACGGACGATTTGAAATTTGACACAAATGGCTACTGAATACAACACTTCCCAAACCATTATTGTTTTCGTATACAAGTGCCCCCCCCTCGTCGCTAGGAAGAAATAGATTTATATCATTCACTACAATACGTACAGTCGTGCGTGCAAGTTTGTGTGTGTGTGTGTGAATGTATGTATGTATGTATGTATGTATGTATGTATGTATGTATGTATGTATGTATGTATGTATGTATGTATGTATGTATGTATGTATGTATGTATGTATGTATGTATGTATGTATGTATGTATGTATGTATGTATGTATGTATGCTGGAGGTCATGGGTTCTATCCCCAGTCGAAACATACCAACGATTTACAAAAATGGTACTGCCTCGCTTGACGCTCAGCATTAAGAGGTTAGTGTTAGGACTGGTCAGCCTGTTGTCAGGATAATGTGACTGGGTGGGACATCATGATACATATCTGCGGCATGACGCCCCAGTGCTAGACATCACTATAAACTGCCACACTGCAGACATTGTAGCGATATGACTGAAAAATTGTTAAAGCTGCCTTAAAACTCATAAATAATACACCATACCCCTTATATACAAATATATATAAGCTTTCATGAATATGGAGTTTTGTATAAATGAAACAGCTAGTCTTTTCATGGGAAACGTAAAATTGTTCTTACTTTCCTGCTTTACTTTACTTTTTTAATGGAAATGTAGTTACTGTATATGATGAAAGCTTTTTCTTACGAATGTATCAACTTCAAAAATGTTCTTTTCTCTTGCGCGTTTCAGCGATTCGTCAAGGTCAAAAAATCCCGTCTCATCCAGATGATGCAGAACAGAAAATACGCCGTACACTATTCCATGTTTGCCTGAACTGGTCGCCCTGCAACACAATAATAGGTCTGATATGCAACAGGAAAGTGTTCAAACGTTTTATAATTTTAATTTTAACTTTGATTAGACCGGCTTATGATACCTTTCGTCAAAATATTCCCAGACATTTGGTTTTATTTGAACAGTTAACAGTTATTTCCCTTTAAGCAAAATTTAGAAGTAAGAACATTACGATCCGCAACATAAAATAAGAAATGGGTAGAGAAATTATAACACATCTATCTGGAAAATGTAGAAAAATTAAATTAGATTATATTTGTACCCAATATCAATGTAACTTTCTACAATATCTTTCCTATTCATTGCTTACCGTACAATGGGGAGAGGGGGCTTTTTCTTAAAAAAATTATTGTCAAGTCTAGTATTGATTTTAGTGCGTGGAAAGACGCAGTAAGAATCATCAATGTAATATAATTTAATATTTTACTTCGTGCTTTTTTAACATTTTCTGAACTTCTGTTTCGAAAAACGACAAAATTTAAACTTTATAACATTAAGATACTATTGGAATGAATATATTACTTGATGTGAATCAAGACATTTTGTCCGGCACTTTCAGAAGTGGCCCTGACACCGTGGACATAAATTATTGCCAGCTTCGTAGCATTGACCAGTAACTCCTCATCCGGCTTAAATGTTGCTGCAATGTACAATACAGACCGATCCTGAAAAAAATAATTATGTTATGTCACTCTTCCTGTTAAACATGTCATAGCATACAATCCCAAAATAAACATTAATATTGTCGATGTCTCTGTAATTTAGAAAACCTTCTTCTGTCGTTAGGCCATGTTAATTTTTTTTATATACTTTTGAGAATAATCCAGCTTGTTAAATCAAATTTGATACTTTATTTGGAATGCGTGTAGTACTAGTAAAGCACAAATTGTGGTAGATCAGTGTTTACAATTTATAAGCCATAACTCATGCTAGATTACTCTAGTATTTAGATCACTCTAACATTTGGAATTCTTTTGAATTTATAGGACACACTTTAAACTATAATACTCTAATATTTGGAATGTGTTTAAAATGTATATTCCATACCGTGTGCTAGATCAGTCTAATATTTGAAATGTGTTTAGAATTTATAGGCCACACCTTGTGTCATACTACTCTAATATTTGCACAACTTTGAAGATAAGTCACATTAGTAGGCCACTATTAGATTTGTAATTTGTAAACAAATTTGAATACCATGCATTTTAGTTGTAGACTTTGTAAAAGTTTCAATAAAAGCATTCGATGTATGGTGGGTTCCATAAATCAGATGGACCAATGCGGGGATTTAAATTTTGAAGTTGCAAATCTCACGGGGTAAGCTTAAATTTGGCTCGGGCAAGTTTGGGTTTCCAATTAACTTGCCCATGGGCAAGAACAAAAAATAAATTGAGAGAGAGAGAGAGAGAGAGAGAGAGAGAGAGAGAGAGAGAGAGAGAGAGAGAGAGAGAGAGAGAGAGAGAGATCGGGTACGTAGTGTTTGAAATGAATTATTATGATATCTCCTAGCATACAAAGTATATTTCACAAGAAAGGTTTCAAGTACTGTGTTAGTTTACTAACGATATTATTTTCTAGTCTTTATTTATTGTGTGTAAGCTGCGTTGAATACATACTAGTATTTCAATCTTACAAGAATGCAAGAAATGTATTAGTAAAATTGGATACATACTTTGTTACCAGATATTAACTGAAGTTTCACAAAACGTATTCCCGAAAAGTAGGTCTCATTAACTACTAGAACTTCAACCTCTTTAAAGGAAATGTTGGTACTCTTATTCAGATCCACATTGCCCTGGAATAATATTGAGATCAAATATAAGTGGACAACTTTTTAACCTCAGAAAGGTTTATAGGAAACACATAACGGACAGATCATCGCATGGAACATTATTTAGTTTTCTCAAGGTATTAATCTGTTCCATTCTGACAACAACACAAAAAAGGGAAAAATAAGATACATGTTTTAGACTGAAATAGTCATTTCAGTATTTTACATAAATTGCTGTCTATCTTTACAAATGAATAAATCGGTTGTTTATGCTACAATATCACCTTGTATATAGGCGTTCATTGCAAATATAACACATAACTGTTGTTAATTGTCGTAGTGATAAACAAAACTAATAAAGAGTTGTCATTGAACAGAATTAACATTTTATGAGATATTAAACATTTACCTCCACATCAAGGTCCACAATGGTCGTAATATTATTATCCATAACGATATTCCAGAAGTTTAAAGTCGTAACCGACGTTGCTGTTACTACGCAGACTCTGCCTTTCTCGCCAAGCTAGAAATTTAGCAAATATTATTACTGAACATGCGAAGTTAAATGAAGTTTAAGAGTCAATTAGGAACGAAAGGTTCAAACTGTAAAGTTCTCATTTTATTTTATGATAGAACAAAATGAGCAGATTAAGCGTCCATTTTTCGGCAAAATTGTTCCAACCGAATTCCAGAACATACCATAAAATTTAACGACAAGTTTGTTTATCCAAACTTACTGACTGAACTAATTCGCTTGACTACGACTAGGTTTGCTGTTATGCGTGACGACATTGCAGTCAAGCCACTAAATGTTAGAGGGCACACTGAACTAATGGTATGGAAAAAGGGGAACTAGCCTGGAAATGGGTTAATATTTAATAGAGCATATGCAGGTTGGTGCTAGCCAGGATTAGTTAATAATGTAAGTTGTATTTTAGGAAAAAGAATCTTTTGAGAGCTTATCATAGTCGTAAGTAAAAGTAATAATAGAGACATTGTTTTATTGATGGAATTCCAGTCCTTTAACAGTTTTGAGTATGGAACACTCATTACTAAAATTAGCAGCTGAATCTGGTGCGGAATTGAAAGCACATGTTTCTAACACATGCAGGTCCGGAAATTGCAGAGGCTTGTATCCTTTCCTCTAAACAGAAGCAGACATCCAAGTTTTATCTATACTGATACATTTTGATTTGATCATGGGCACTCAGAAATGTTGTTATTGAATTTTTAATATCATGGTGTTTGCACATGTTTACTATGGGAGAAGAATTAGTATCTTGACTTCTACAAGAGTATGTATCACAAGTGTATTCAGAGTGAATAACAGTATTTTTTTTGCAGTATACTGTAACAAATTAGAGGCAATTATTTTCCTTTGCCATAAATTTTAAACAAAGAAAGACACAAGTTTGATATCAACCTATTGTATTGTCTAATTGCGAGAAGAATTATGAATTATGCTATTTGTTTGTTCCAATCATTTTACAAGTGACCCAATCTTTACAAATTCTTTTACAAATGTTGATAAAAAGGATTTCAGCAATTATTGAAGGACAATGAACGTTCGATCAATAGGTCGATGAGAGAGAGAGAGAGAGAGAGAGAGAGAGAGAGAGAGAGAGAGAGAGAGAGAGAGAGAGAGAGAGAGAGAGAGAGGTGACATAAACGTTTAATTTATAGATTTGTCATGTAGAAATAAAACTTGAAGCACCAATTAAAAACAGAGCAAACCATTATATTGCAAAAAACATTTGAAGACGGTGGAAAGAGAATTTCCTTTTATAAATATTAAATATATGGATTGAATGTATTTATTTGATCAACGTGAACTTTATGTCTTACATATTATACAAATTAGATACAAAGCTGAGATCGCGCTTTTCTAATCATATACAGGGTATTTTCCTAGTTAATCCCAATAACCAACGAATCCCCAAGCTTCTCCATCTACTGATCACCAGATGTAGGTTAAGCTTCTCCACCTACCGATCACCAGATGTAGGTTAAGCTTCTCCACCTAACGATCACCAGATGTAGATTAAGGTTTTCCACCTACCGATCACCAGAGGTAGGTTAGGCTTCTCCACCTACCGATCACCAGATGTAGGCTAGGCTTCTCCACCTACCGATCACCAGATGTAGGTTAAGCTTCTCCACCTACCGATCACTAGATGTAGATTAAGCTTATCCACCTACCGATCATCAGATGTAGGTTAAGCTTCTCCACCTACCCATCACCAGATGTAGGTTAAGCTTCTCCACCTACCCATCACCAGATGTAGGTTAAGCTTCTCCACTTACCCATCACCAGATGTAGGTTAAACTTCTCCACCTACCCATCACCAGATGTAGGTTAGGCTTCTAACCCTACCCATCACCAGATATAGGTTAAGCTTCTCCACCTACCCATCACCATATGTAGGTTAGGCTTCTCCACCTACCCATCACCAGATGTAGGTTAGGCTTCTCCACCTACCGATCACCAGATGTAGATTAAGCGTTTTTATTATTGGACATGCCTTTCGGACCGATTGCAGTTCTTCTACCAGGTTATGTTTGATTCATCATGTGATAACATCTGGTGTACTAAGCCTGCAGGCAATGTCCTAGGGCAAGGTGAATGAGGCAAACGTCTTGGGCTCCGCTCTTTTCTGCAATGTATTCATAATGGTTGAGGCTCCGTATTCATCGTTTGCAACCTTGGTCCCCGCATACTACCTTGGTCCCCGCATGCTACCTTGGGCTCCGCATGCTACCTTGGTCCCCGCATGCTACCCTGGTCCCCGCATGCTACCTTGGTCTCCGCATGCTACCTTGGTCCCCGCACAAAATAGGACCGTGCCTGAAAGCCTAGCATGTTAAATAGAGGCCTAAGTTTAAATTGGTAAATTTGGCTCTTTGTGATATGCGGTATATTAAGATTCACGCCGATATTACTAACAATCATTTCGCTAAACATTTTTCGAAATGATCAACATGAACCAAAAGTAACTTCTAAATAAAGCGAGTAACGTTCGAAGGAGTTTAAATTATATTTTAAATATTTTAAAATAAATTTATAGTTAATTAAGTAGACGTGGTTAAATTTGATTTGCCAGATATTCGTATTTCCAATTTGACCGTCGCTATATTATTTACCTTTTCAATTTCCCAAATATCACCAAAATCACTGTTCATAGCCTATTGTAAGTTTCCCTCGGTATAATTTTATTAACATTAGCGCATTCTTTCTTCTAGTGATACTTCACTTTGGCATTCATATCACAAGGAACTAGCGCATGCGTTATTTTTTGTGAAGGTCATAATTTTATATACAATTATCTGTAAACAATACATTAAAAATTTGTAATAAATTCTAATACATGGTTCTCAGGCAATAAAACCAAGTTTGGACGGAAACCCACATTTCTGACCTTTACTAATAGCTTGTAATCCACAGTGTTCTTGGAAATGTTGGGATGTACTTCTATGTTTTTTGTCGGGTAGATATTTCATTTACACATTCAATTACATACGGGTCATTATATCCATATCATCACATACACGTCATTACATCCATTCATTAGTGAACTAAAACGACTTTCTTTCATATTATAAAATTAACCTTCACAAAGAGGTTTATATCATATACTTCATCATTAATGAAAAAATAACTACAGAATATCGATTGTTTATCGTTGGAGGTAAAACGCTCCTAGTTGATTTCGCGCTCGGTAATTTCCGTAAGGCAAATCGGAAGTGACGCAATGTAGGCACACAGCTTTTCAATTTTCATTGTAGTTACATTGAGCATGTGGAGCCGTGTGTTAAACAAAATGGTAAAAAGGTGCATTGTTGGAGGTTGTAACAAAAAAAATGAGGAGTACGTTTACATTTATTTCCTATTAATCGTGTTTCATGGAAACAATTAAGCAGATACAAAGTAGAAGAAAAGACTGGACTGAGACGACTAGTAACAGGCGAGATAGTCAAGTTGTCTGTAGTGACCACTTTAAAGAAGACGATCTCGATTCCACCTATAAAATGAAGGAGTAATTTGGTATTAGGACCATTAGACGACTCCTGCCAAATGGACTTCAACCTAGTTAAGATTCTTGTGGATGCCGTAGCTTGTTTCCCGTCAATTGCTATTTTCAACAATAATAATAATGATATATCACACGTTTTCTTATGATACCTAGTTGGCGTATTGATTGTGTTTAATTGTAAATAATAATTAGTTATGTGGCTCTGGGAGAAAATTATCTTTCTTATTTAGATTTACACTATTGTGTCAGTGGATCCTGGTCTAGGTTAGAGTCACATCCACAACACATTGATCGCAAATATCAATAGTAATGTTTATTCGATATGGAATTATTATTATTATTATTATTATTATTATTATTATTATTATTATTATTATTATTATTATTTTGTGCAGAATCAAAAAAGGCAATATAAAAATTTAGCCTTTAATATTGTTTGTGATGTAAATTTCTGATGCTGCTCGATTTATTCATAACTTTCCGTCAGTCTAAACTATCAGCCATTATCACTATCTACACTCAACTTAAAGGACTTCCCGACATTGCGTCACTTCCGGAAATTCCGATTTTTCACCGAAGTGTTTAAATATTTCCTGAACGTTGTCCGTAAAACATCGATGTTTGCTCAAATAATCTTAATTTTCTCATCTGTAGGTTAAAACCTACATCTAAAATGCACATTTCGGACTTATTTCGCGAAAAATGAACAATTTGATATATAATGTGTATTAGACGCTAGTAGACCTTTAAATTTGGGAACTAAAGGTCGCAGTTTGTATTTATAATAGTACATATCGTATTCGGCATTTGTATTAAGGCAAGATAAACATAAATTCAACAGCTAATGTATTCTAAAACGGTTTGTGTATTGTCAAAGCTGCATTATTTACGTAAATATTTATTATGTTAGAGTAGGTAACATGTAACATCAGTATTAAATAATAATAAAAGAAATGTTCGGTCTTTTAATTGAAAAATCTCTATTGTTTCCTTTTTTGTTTCCTTTCAACGTACATTTTTATCGTTTCGTCTTTCATCTATGCAGGTAGCAAAGAATGTATCTAACACCTACACAGACACACAGACACACATGCAAGCATTGATTATTGTCATTAATCTTATTTGTTTATATTGCGAATGTTGTGACTTTCTATCTTATCCCTTTTCTTTCTTTCTTTTTTGTATGCCTTTATAATTTCCTGAGTGTATCGTGGTTTCCTTTATCCAAATGTCCGTCACACCTTGTTCCCAATTTTTCCTTTATCCTTTACTTTTCATGTATTTTGCTATAGTTACTGCTTGGAATGGATGATAAATTTGGGATTAGGACACATTCCTGATAATTACATGCCTAAACTGGTGTGGAATAATATAATAACTCACATGATATATGTCCATGGCATCTTCACCATCCTTGAACAGAGGATCATCTGTTTGAAGCAAGAACAATCATTTTATATTCATCCAAGTCAAAACAAAAATGAACAAACTATTCAAGAAATACCTTCATCTTGCACACATATACGGGTGGGGGTATGGCATCGTTGCTAAAATGTGTTCCAATTTAACGTTGTTTTTCCTAGATATAAACTAATAAAAAAACCAAATACAAAATTATAACATGTCGGTATTAATGTCTTTTTTTATATGATCTTTAGCAAAAAAATATTTTCTATTACACCGGCTTCGAACTTAGGCAGAAATAACATAGGTAAATAAATTTTCCGAATCCTTTCACTACTTTTCTTAAAAGCTAGACATCACTATATACAGCGGCACTGCAGAGATCGTAGCGATATGACTTGACAATTTTAAAGCTGCGTTAAAAATCTAAATAACATACAAACACACGCACGCACACACACACACATGCATTTTTCTTTTTTATTTGATACCTGAAATAAAGCTTGGATAGTAGTATTTTTTGGAGGCATGGTTTTGATTCATCCTGGTCAAATAATCCTAAAATGCAAGTTGTATTGGTTTTGTTAAGAAAGTAATACATCTGAATATGTGTAAGGAAAATAAATCTATATCGTTACAAATGACCATCATGGTCAAAGGTGACTATCTGAAAATAAGAACAGCGTTAAATTCAATGAATTATATTTGTTAACTCTATTACAATCAAATTATCCAAACTCTAGTGATCCTCCTTTAACACAACAATATTTTAATTAGGCTTGCAATGCAAAATAATATCTTTAAATTCGTTCTTGTTCCGAGCAATAAATAATAAGTCCCTGTTGCCCTTGTTTAGGTTTACAATGTTTGATGGAGTGCCATCTTTTAACAGCGATATTGGCAATAAGAATTCATTGAATAATGATTGATCATAATCAGATATCGGAATCATAATAAGGTATTATCAGAAACAGACGTCGGCATTCGAATAAAGCATGATCAGAAACAGACGTCGGCATTCGAATAAAGCATGATCAGAAACAGACGTCGGCATTCGAATAAAGCATGATTAGAAACAGACGTCGGCATTCGAATAAAGCATGATCAGAAACAGACGTCGGCATTCGAATAAAGCAATATCAGAAACAGACGTCGGCATTCGAATAAAGCATGATCAGAAACAGACGTTGGTATTCGAATAAAGAGTACGTGATCCTAATCAGATGTTGGCATCGGAATAATTGAATGTGAGATATTCGTTTAAACAAGAAGTAAAGCGTAGTTATAATCAGATGTCGGCTTCCCCATAAAACATGCTAATAATCAGATGCCGGCATCTGAATTTGGCTTCAAATAATCATGCTAAAATTTTATTTGTCAAACTCTTTTACATCCAATTTTAAAACAACAGCTTGCTAGAATTTTCAAATGGACTTTAAATTGGCAAAGCTTTTAAAAGCCTTATTGATCAGATGTATGCTCACAAATACACAAGGACAAAAGCATTGACGTTTCATGTTTCCTTGTTTGCTGGATTATACGAGTGAGACAATTATTGTCATACCATCTGGATGATTTTTTGAAATTGTTTTGATATAATACAATTTGGATGGAATGTTGAAATTCTTTTATTTCATAACATTCGGATTGGTTTTTGAAATTAGTTTGCAAAATATTCATGGAGTAACAAATATTTATGTCAGAGAGAGAGAGAGAGAGAGAGAGAGAGAGAGAGAGAGAGAGAGAGAGAGAGAGAGAGAGAGAGAGAGATCTTATCTATCTGCCTGCATTTCTAATGCCTGTCTACATACTGTTTTGCACACTATACTTTCTACCTACATTCATGCATCTATTCAACCCTCTTATCCATTGGTTCATCTCATCCGCACACGTTAGAAAAATGTTCCTTCACCGTACGTATCTTCCTCGTATTTCCTTTGACAATTCGTTTTCTCCGCAGTAATTTGTTATGGAGGTTCTACATAAGGATGGGGTGTTATTACTTTATTTTGTAGTGACGATTGTAAAATTGTTTATCGAGATTTTTTCCGTGGTACTGTAATGACGGTTGTTGTTATTGTTCAAGTAAACAATCCACAATTGATTGATGGGAGCGGGATGAGATGGAAAATGCATTTCCGATTTAGGACACTGTTGGTAGATTCTAAACGAGTTATGAGCCACACATTGGATTTTATAAAAGAAACTTTGATGCAATTTACCTCAAAACTATGTAAAATATTCAATTTTCCACTGCTTAAATTGGCCTCCATAAGCGTTTCATAAAACGGAAGATAATTTCCAATGGCTACGCAATTATTTTCAGGAGTTCTTTCTGTGTTTGGTCGGCTCTCTAATGGAATGTCTTCAGCACCTTATAAAATAAAATCACAGAACAGAAACACTGCATATTCGCAATCGTTTGATGTCTACCTGCTTCTAAACAATAATCCTAAAATACGTTGATTCTTCCCAAAAGTTTAGTTGCTTTTTGATTCCGATATTACTAGTTTAACTTCTGCGAAAATTGTAAGACCACTACTAGTAATGCTGTGCTACTGTTAATTCTAATACTATACTGGTGTACATCTGCTATTACCACTATTCCTAGTTTCTACTATTACATGATTTGTATTTTAAGTAGTAGTCATTCTAGTAGAAATAAGAGAAGTTGTGGTGGTGGTGGCAGCGAATGTTGTAGTATCTGCAATAGCAGTAATTGTGGTGTTTGTAGTAGCTTTAAGGAAACATATCATAAAATAGCATCGAAAACTGCAAGTTTATAATGCATAATCATTTTTTGTCACTCAACTACAGTATTTCTTTCTTTGGAAAGATAAATACGAATTTACTGTTGGTTCGTTTACGCTTACCATTTATCCTAGAATGATTTTCATCTGTCTGGCCTCTTGCTTGATGATTGTCATATTTTTTATCACGGTTACTATTTATCCTTGAATACTTTTCATCTGTCTGGCCACTGGCTTGAAGATCGTCATAGGTTTTATCACGGGTACCATTTGCCCTTGAATAATTTTCATCTGTCTGGCCCCTTGCTTGATGATCGTCATAGGTTGTATCACTAGTATTATTTATTCTAGAATAATTTTCATCTGTCTGGCCTCTTGTTTGAAGATCGTCATAGGATTTATCAGTAGCCGATCTTTAATTTTAAAACCAAAATGTGTCAGTTCATTATGATGTAGAATGATACATATTTCATGAGTAAATTTATACAAATATGAAGAAACGGGTACTCCAGAAGCGTGTCTGACAAATACAATGTTATTGTTTACTTAATGGTTTATCATCTTGTGTTCTTGTCGCATTTTGTTTTACATATTAAGATTCATTCCACTTTAACGCTCCATGAAGGTTTTAAACAAAACTTTGATAACTCTGTACGTTATTGCAAAATTTACATCATCCATGATTTTGAAGATGCAAATCACTTCATCTTTACTTTCTGATCTTGCAAATTGTAAGGTTCAGTCTTCTGTGACAACATTCTCGAAAGCGCAATTGCTTTGTCATACAAATCCGATTCTTTGAAAAGAAAAGGACGTTACTATATATTCTAGTATAGTATTAAGAGTAATGATCATTGAATTCAGACGTTCGCTTCTGTTTATTTTTATTTCTTCTTGAATATCATTATTTGTATTTGTTTATGATATAACAGCAATTAATAAAATAGTTTGGAGACTTAGACCTATGTAAGTCTAAAGAAGGTAGAAAAAGCAGCAAATATATTATTGCTAATAATCGTGCATACACATCATATCTGTATACAATCTGTTCAGTCCGCCAATATATAGACGCTGACATTTCTTTTATAAGAAAACTAAGATGAAAAAGTACCAGACCATATGAATTCACGACATAATTTTTGTTGTAAGGGTAATTAGCTGGTAAAGAAATAAGGAGTAATAAAATGTACACAAAGAGGTGATACAGCAAAGCATGATATTTAAAACAATATAAAACTGCAAATGTTTCAAACCAAATTGCTTTTGCATGTGTTGCAAGTTGGTTAAAACTGCGACAATGAATCATACATGAGGAGGAAACAGTGTTTCTACAATGACGATTATCTGGAGAAGATATACAAAATTTGCATGATTTAATGTTTTACACAAAAATAACAATTATTATAAGTTACATTTTAAGATAATACATATAAATGTGACTTCAAATATTTGTAAGAAAAGAATCAATGCATACAACTGATGATTTTAATGTATGCTGCACGCAGAGACAAGATCTCGTATTACATGGGACAGGCAGACAAAATTTCTAAACATGTGACCATACTATGGTTAATAAGTAAGTGTTGTCACGCATAGTTTCTAATTCAAGTAAGTAGATATTATGTTTAGAAATATAGACAACACTCAGACTGCTGCATTAATTAATTTGATAATTCTATATGCAGAAAAACAAATATATAAATCAGTCAGACCCAGCCTTAAACCGATTAGCTTGCCTATCGCTGCTCTTTCTTCTTCTAATTTAAATTTGAGGATTCCTAGGCCCGTTTAGCAACATTGATGACTAAGTTCCTGTTGCTAGCTCCTGTATTTCCGATGACTCACATGGCACGCAAAAAAGTATGTGATGACAATCCACGGTAATCTATTTCCGTTTGATTCTTGGCATTCCATCCATTCTGCTGGCACTCATGGATGGGTTTCAGATACTTGGCCAATTTTCACTTATGAGTCTGCCATATTCTTGCTTTCCATTGGATGGCTAACAAAGTTACCTGTTTGGTACGTCTTTGTTACTGCACAAAAATCAGGTCTGAAGTAGATGTTACAGATGTATGTTGGAAATTGCAGCTGTCTTTTTATATCTGACTGCATTTTACATTCCTGTGCTATTTTCCAAAAGCCTCTGGCTTCAGTCCTTTTTTGTATATCAAAGCTTTTCACAAAACTGATAAAGTTAGGACCATTTTTCACTGCTGCGTCTCTCTCCTTGTTATATCCACACTGACCAACGAAGACGAATGTGTGTTAGAGATACATTGCAAGATGACAGCGCGTGCGCTAAATTTGCAAGTCTCCAACAAAGTTTACCACTTAGGTCGTAAGTTAGCTTTCATGTCTTTATGTGTTCTTGTGTAGGGAGAACATATATGGAGCGTATGAAGAAGCTAAGTTTCTGGGTATCGACTCTCAACATGTCACTCCAAGACAGTATACTAGACCTCGTACGTTCCCAACGTAGCCAATTCCACCGCGTTATCATGTTGATAGATTTGTCTTGATTATCTTCCACTTCTGCAAGACGCATTTTTTCTGGACCATTGAACGCTATTTTGTGATGCTTTAAGCTTGCCATGTAGGTCTTTTCCGACTTCCAAGCACCAACTCGCCTGTTGCTGTTGTGCCTGTCATGTCAATGGGTCTCAGTTTGGATTTTGCCCCTCTAGCTGCCTTTGCTGACACCCACTTCCTTCTTGTCCCTTGTATGGGGGTATCTAACTATAAATGACATTCTTGGTCATCGACTTATATTCTATGCTGACTTCCCAATCAGATTTATTGACGCTGAAAGTAGTATCTTCGAAATGGTGCATCCAGTTATAATGCCAATGTCTAATCTCTGCCATGCTGTTGTGAAGTTATCAAGGGAGTGCTAAAAAATGTCTCTGAACTTCTCTTGTACATGATATTTCTATAAAATCAGGTTCACGAACTTGTCTCTTGCTGCCTTATACTATCATATGTATTGGTGAGGTCTAACCACAGCACTGTCAAATCGCCGTTGGTTTCCTTGGCAACCTGGATGCTCTTAGTTACGATAATTATGTGCTCGACGCAACCAGATACTACTGGAATTCCACCTTTTTGAACTGAAGTACCAATGTACTTGTTTTCAAGCAAGTATTTCGTCAGACGCCTTGCTATGATAGCTAGGCATATCGTCTCTTCCACATTTAGAAGGAATATTGATTATTTCCTGTCGATTTCTCTTCCTTAGGTATAAAGCAACCCTCTACAAGTGGACAACTCTCTCAATTGACATCTTCTCCTTGTGGCCCTTATTGGCTTGCAGTCTTGGACAGCATTTGTAAACATAGTAAGGTACACCACTTGGCCCAGGATCTGATGCGACATTTGAGTCTTTAATAATGTTATACACTTCCTGCAGACTTAGTTATGAAGTGTCAGTTATGACTGATGGTAATGTTGGGTTTATAAGTCTGTGGTTCTCCCCCACCGTCTCTGTTATCAGGATCACTGTGGATATTCCTCATTTGTCTTACCTCCTCCATCTGATATTCAGGTCTCCATGATTTTTGTCCCAAAGCAGCTTTTCACAATGTTAAACGGATTAGCAGTGAAGTGTGATGACTTGGGCATACTTTCTGCTGTAGTCTTTCTTATGTTCTCTGTCCTTTCTCAGTGTCTTCAGCTTTTCTTGTAGGTTATATCTACGGTATCAGTTTATCTCCATGCATTACACTTGGATATATATTAAAAACGTAAGCTCAGGGAGATTGCAAACTTAAGAGCCTACATGCTGTTACTGACAAGAAGATATCCAAGTGTAGTAGATGAAGAGAATAAGAGACTTTATATATAACCTACTTAAAAAGCTAATAATATCTTTCATCCATATGTTTAAGATTTATAGCGCGTTAGGAAACATTTAACAATATTTTGTGTTCTTATCTTGCCATTTTTATTACTTTCGGATTGGCATATTCTATTATAATACGACCTTAAAGTTTTTTTTAACCACAGTTATAAGGTTTTGTTTCAGATGTCAGCGTTGAACGATCAGAAAATCGCTCACTCATTATAGAAATAACATCGAAAGTAGTTGTAGGAATACATATACGTTTGATTAGCTTTTGTGTTGTAGCCTACTTCGGAGTAACCATATATGTTAATAAAGGCAAAGGCCGAGAATGTCTCGTTTGTGACTTTGTCTCTTTTTGCCAAAATATTCTTCAATGGCGGCTAATAAAATCGCAAGTTTCTGTCTCGATGGAAAAGGTTGCAGATGTTCCGAATACAGCAATGAACTGAAAATGTGATTAAGAAGCATTAATTGCTCGTTAAATTGGCATTGTGGGAGTTTCATTCTAGTAAAGGATTCTGAAATTTGTTCATACCTTCTGTATATCACTTCAATGACTCCATAGAAGAACATCCCTACACACAGGAATACAAGACAGATGTACAGCTTCATTCTGGTGACCAGATAACCACTGTAGCCAAAGGCAATTATAAATCCCATCGATTCCCATAGCCGATAATTGGCGAACGCAGCTATGGAATTCTTTGTAAACAAGAAGCCATATAGTGCTGAAACCCAAGATACGCAAGTATTTTCAGGCATAATTCACGATCAATGATATTCGCTACGCAACTATTTTTTCAACAACATCATGTGAACTATTTTTACCACAGGTATCTTCTATGTTGGCTGTTGTTAATACAGTCAAATTAGATAACACATTAAGTGCTGAAATAGCTTGCAATAATAATAAAAACAAACTAATCGAAGGGAGAAGTTTACTCATTATTTATCTATTAAAATGTTATTATCATCTTCAAAGAAAGTGATCTCGTTTTGAATGAAATAATAATAATAATAATAATAATAATAATAATAATAATAATAATAATAATAATAATAATAATAATAATAATAATCATGCTTCAGCTTAAAAGTATTGGAGTTGTTAATTATTTTAAATATGTTAAGTTTTCCTTTAGAGAAAATTGATATGGATTTGGAAACCTCACCATTTATCTGTGTCTGAATAACAGCGTCCCCCAACCCCCATAGGGCTGCCAAGATGTAAAAGAAAGACACAGCATCAGGGTCTGGTTGCCAGATCAACATAACTATCTGACTTCCTCCGTGAACGATAAATGCTACAATGAAAAAATAAGGGAATTGTAATCCTATAAAATAATATTAATATTTCTATTTATTTTAGAAAGGTCTTATGAGTTTCTGTTCCGGTTATCAGTTGGAAATCCAAGAAATACAGTTTTGTGATGTGTGAACGAATTAACGCTTCATGGCTTCAAGGATCTGGTAAAAAGTTAAATTCATAACAGTTTCTGAACAATGATACAGAACATCAATAAATTGATCAGGCTATAAGGATACAAAGACGAACATTGTATGACACCACTGGAATGATAATTTTGTTTGCGGCTGATATTGCATTGATGGGATTGGCTGAGCTACTACCTACCCAAGACGAAGAACGGTATATGTCCCACGTACTGCACGAGACGACCAAAAATGAACGAGCAGGCGGCGTCAACCACTCCGTAACAAATCATGATGAAGGTACCGTTCCAGACGCCCAGCGCACAGCTGACGTAGGACTAGAAATGAAAGAAAGAGAAATGTATTTTTCTAGTCTTTTGCAATCTTCACCTTTCAACCTATTTATATTATTTCATTTATATGTCCAACCTCCCATTATCGTTAATTTTGTATCTAATTCTGGTGATATGCATTTTTTCATTCTCCGTTTCTCTGATCCATTGTTTATATGTATGTACATCCATTGAGACATCTGTCTTTCAGTATGTGTGACAGTATTAATCTCTGTCTCTCTGTCTCTCTGTCTGTCTGTCTGTCTGTCTGTCTGTCTGTCTCTCTCTCTGCCTTATCCAAATGGATAGAACTGCTTAATAATTAATGTGACCATCTCCCATCCCATTTAAATGAGTCAGATAAAAATGTGACAGTTATGTATACAGATTTTAATTATTTTGCGTAGACTTACAATGCATGGTAAATTTTAAGGATGAATAAGAACAGCATTTTAGCATCTATTTCCATTTGTAAAAATCATTGATTAACATGGCAAACGCTGCGGAAATTACGTATTATTTTACTTTTGAGATACACATCTATGTCTTGTTAATCTTTCCTTTCGTCTTTCGTTGATTGATTGATTATGGCACACAACTACTGTAAGGCTATATAGCGCCAACAGATATTGTGATTAAAATAATATTATCAGAATGATTTATTACCAGTGAGTGATGAACTAGAACAGTGCGATTTTATGGTGTTGAAGATATCTGCGGAATGTAAAAGTTCTGTATAAAGGATAATTAATTAACAGCATATAAATTAGAAGAATGAATGATCACTTACTTCAAGAAATTTAAGCTACAAGTCACTTTTAGACTATCAAAAAGTCCATTCGTGTTCCGAAAATTTGGTAATGATCACATTTATGCTGGCGATCAAAAGAATCTTTGATAAAGTTCTTCTCGTTAAAAAAGAACACATCCGGTAGGTCTTGGCTTTTTAATATATAGGGTTGGATTGTATAAGTATGACACATTTTTCTAAATTTTGCAATCAATACCTCGTTCCTAAGGATGGTTGTGTGAGAAGGAGGCCATTTGCCTAATTTAGGTTTGATCACGTGGAGCTTGTTATTGACAGAATAATTATATAATGCAAGCTAATTACTAAATCAATATCTTGATATCGGTTTTAAAATTGGTGTATGCTATTTAAGGACCAGATGGTCCTGAACAAGGTTTACTTTAGTAGCTCGGTCTGCTTTTGCGGCACCTTTAGTGCCGACACGGCTAGGTAACCAACAGTATTGCATATTGTGAGAGGTACGAAGCTCGGTGTGAATGTTTGTTCTTATTAGTGAATTGTAGAAGTTCCAAGTTTCTGTTTTGTAGTGCGTTAAGTACTGATATTAAATCAGAGAAAGTACAATAAGTTCGGTTACATTATATTTTAGGGCATGGTCTATTTCCATGACTTTGTCAAAAAACATTGAACCATCTTTTGTTAAGCGAACTGTTATATCATTTGCACTAGTGAAGGCTTCATCGTCCATTTCCTCATCCTATTAGTCATCAATGTAAAATTGTGGCGTAGTTATTAAATTTGGAGAGAGGTGCCTTTTAAGTGTCATAAAATATGGACGAAGTTTGTTTAGATGATGTTTTCCATTGTGCATCATTAAAAGTATGTTGATTTGCTTGAGGAAATAGGGATATTGAAGACAATGTCTAAAATTTCAACGCAGGAAAATATTTTCATGCCATATGTATGTGTGGCCCTGGGCTTTGATAGGTATAATGTTATGTATTTGAAAAAGAAACGCAAAAGCCAGGTTCAAAAGGTTTATCTTACTATTAGGACTATTGTACATATTATGGTTATCTGCGATGTTATAAGATTTGCACATTCGCTTCAGCGAAAAGTCTTTCACATGGTGATGTCATTAATGTCCCTAAGCTGGCCGTAATGAATGATTGTGAAATGGGCCAAACATCTTTAAGTTAATGCTGAACAAAAAGCAACACCGCCATACTCCAGTTTGGATCTAATTGAGGCTCTATATAGGTTAATAAATTTTCTATCAGCACAAAACTAGGTGTGAGTTACCATTCTGAGTAAATAAATGACATTTAATCATTTAGCTATCAATTCTTTACGTGTAGAATTAACACGAGTTTTTTCGAAGCCAGTACCTGAAAATTGTGTTTCCTCAACAACCAGTATATGTCTTCCGTTCAGCGTACGATTTGAATCATCGTGTTGTCCTCTTAGCTGCCATAAATGCATATATGTTTGATTTTGAGAATTTAAAATCATTGACACTGGTTCGATGTTTAATCATATTGCAGTTATCTTTCAACGTTAAGCATGATCGAAAACATGTTAAAAAATTCATCAACACATAGGGATAAATTCACACTATAAGCCGAGCACGTGGTTATGCTATTAATTTTGATGTTAGAAACCTAGCAATTAAGATACTGCCTTTGGGACAGACCCATATAATGATCGTACTAACCAGAGAGCCCACTCGTACCTTTAATTCTCTGAAACGATGTTCGATATAAAAGTGTGCAGATGGTCCGTTAGGCCCAGATCATGTAGGTCGTTCACCATTTCGAAGCAAACAATTGTTAAATGTTACCTCTTGATAAAAAGTATCACCAATAAACGTTTCAAGTCTAACCAGATAATTGTTAGAACTACGGCCATATCGAAAACAACGTTTGAAAACAGATCTTTACTAATTAATCCTCATGTACCAAAGTCTTTCATTGACTATTCAAGAAGCTCGTCAAAGCTATGGGATGGTACCTGAGATGATCTGTGCTATCTTTACTTGTTTTAGGAACAAGTCTTTCCGTATCCCCTTTATGAATGTTGAGAAGAGATTAATGATGGTATCTGTAGTTGTTTCAAAACCTACTATATAGTTCGTCATGCCCAGTGGACGTATCGTTGACATTTTTCAAAGCTTGCATAAGTTTCAAACCTGCAAGTGGTCGAGTATAAGTCTTAATTATTTAATTTGAATTTCAAAAGAATCCTCTCTTTTTGTGTTTTCACCTATCGATAATGTGCTGAATACGTAGATTAAGACGAATTATTAGAAAACTAAATATCAGCAAGTATATTTGCAATGTTAAGTTTGGAACATAAGTTTTTATTGGTTAATTTTATCTGTCGGAAGAGAATTGACGTTTGTCGTACCATTTATTTCTCGGATCGTGTTCTATTCTTACTTTTCAGATAAACCAGAGTTTAAAGTAGATGACGGTCTTTAGATTCTTTAATTGTGCAGCAAGCTGTAGTCTAGAATATGCAGTACCTATTTAAATTCTAGGGCATCGGATGATTGTTATATTACCCCAGTGTCTTTCTTCATAATTTGCTATCTTTCTACTGTATTTCTTACATCAGACTGAGAATAAAGGAATAAACGATAAGAACAATGGTGGCATCAAGAAAGATACAATACAAAGGGTAAAGTAAATGATGGGAAAGCAAATTAGGAAGACATCTTACGTCTCGACTTGACAAGCCCATTTCTCGAGACTGGGTTCATGCAAGAAGCAGACGTGAAAGTTGTATGTTGGATCATAGAGTTGTTGTTTGGTCTCCCCTTTGTTCAACTACTAGGATCCTACATTCAGCGGCCTCCTTCGACACGAATCTAGGACGCATAGTACTTATTTTATTACTCCGGACACACAGATATAAGATAATTTGGTAGAAACAAAATCCAGTTTATATCATACATTATAGGTTTTGGCTTTCTGCGAGATTTGAAAAATTTCTAACTTTAAGGGGATAATATTGTTCTGAAACCATTCCGTTATGTACACTACAGTAATGTTCCCAACGAATATGCTCTTTAGCAGGATATTTATTTAGTCTAATAAGTGATTGAAAGAGATGACAGATGCAATTTTAAATTGTTTTCTGGAATCATTTTTATGTAATATGTCTCATTATTGGGAGATTACATTGAGCAGAAATAGGTACATGATCCTGCCATCATCACACGCACGCATTACATGGTGCTACGGTAGGGTTTTAGTTATACCATTGAGTGTTATGCCCCCAGTGTTACGGGGTTTTATTTTTATACCCGTGTATGGTTTTGGTTATATGAAAATGGGGGTGGGGTGTTTCCAATATTTATTTAGGTATGGCACCCACCCAGGCTCGATTATGGTTAAGAAGTTAAGTAGGTGAATATGGTTCTGAGCCTCCAGTCAGCAATGCTGACAGTTAAATACCAAAGTACTAAAGGGTGAAATAAAACAATTAAATACAAAAGTACAAAGGGGTGGAATCAAATAAAACAATTTAATTAAAAATAAAATTTCAACATGCGAGCTTCCCAATCGCTTGACCCTTTTGTGCTTATTTCATCATCTGAATCAGTGTGAGAATTTCGCCTTGTCCTTGGTTGTACTCATCTGTCTCTCTAAATTTCTCCTGCACTCCTCCTTTACTCCTTCAACATTCCTCTCCACTTCTACTTCTCATTTGCTTCTTCCAATTTCCTCTCCACCTCTACTTCCCTTTCCGTCGACTTCCTCGTCGAACCGTCGACTCCAATCCGTCGACCCTGACTGTACCGACAGTCTTACTTCAGTCTTTTCTCTCAGACTCTCGGGACTCTCCTTCTAACTGAAGTTATCCCACCCGGAAAGTTTCTCTTTCAACTTTCCTCTCCACTTCTAACTGAAGTTATTCCACCCGGAAAGCTTCCTATAAAACACAAGGAGGGTGCACTATTTTGCTGGGCACATAAACTCACACTAATCCAAGTTAACTTATCATCAGATAAGGCTATCAAATTTCATGGGTCACGCATCCATTCACACCGAATTACTCATACATTCATGAATGATAAACACAATGTAAAATCATAACATAATACCACATCATAAAGCACGATATCAATTACTCGTATACTGGCAACTATAATTGATTCACATCAATACATAATAACCAACACATCTATTTTGCATCACAAATCATACAAATATATAAATATGTAACTATCCATGCTCTGAACATATTCAAACATACTTTCATAATCTTGCTTACATAAATCATTTCCTAACTCCAATACAAATCTCAAATAAGTACACAAATGAAACTCTACAAAGTAATTCTTCATTCTAACAATACTATTAGTAATTGCATAAACATAATATTAGTACTTACATTTACAGCGTTTGCAATGTGTGAGTAAAAAATCAAACGAATATCTACCTTATTGAAGCTTTCTTTGTTCCAATCTTTTCCCTGCAACTCACGCCAAATTTACGAGTGCGTATCTCGGAGTAGCCTTTAATCCTGCAATCACCTTGTAATCTGCCTCGGTCTACTAAATAATTTTGGAATGGAGTCAGTTTAATATCCTCGAAACTTTGAGATATGCCCACCCACTAGCTTAATTCTGATTGGATGCGGTGGACTAATCATTCCCAAGTTGTAAATCAGCGGAACTGTCAATATAAGTTGCCTATCATTTTATTACAAATGGCTCTTTTGATGTCCTATTGAAGGATTTAGCACCAAGGTGTAATTTACGATATCCAGTTCTGCACAAAGAACTTTTTGGTGACTACGTTTCGCTGGCTTCTTGCTCGCGGCGTTTGTCCACAGATCAAACACTGGATTAATGTCAGTTGAATAAACATCCGTACACCTAGGTAGACTGTGACACATGGCTATCTTACAGAAAGGTATTTAAGGACAAATTGTTTTGCCCTACAATAAACATGCTTGTTACTTATCGCAAGAATGGACTAATACGATCCTACTATCTCATAGCCACAGACTGTTATGCATAAACATATAAAAAGAGTTATATATATATATATATATATATATATATATATATATATATATATATATATATATATATATATATATATATATATATATATATATACATTTGGATAAAAATTAAAAATGAATGTTTAATAGTTTAATTCAACTCAATTTATATAATAGACAAATATTAAAACATTATAGTGTTCAAAGATATTTATAAATAATTAATATATTCATGCTATTCTGATGTGGCACTTTAGTTTGAAATAATTGTTAAACATATTATTTTGATAGTTAAATACTAACACTAATTAAATTATTAGGTAACTTAAAAAAGATCAAATATTATAAAAAAGTATTAACTATTTGTAAACAGGGGATATAATTAAAAAAGACTCCTTTGATTAATGAAAGTTGTGTAAGGTTTTGGAATTTAGACCTTTTGGATATACCGTATTAAGACGGTAAATCTAACAGGAATAGGTTTCCGTTAACAAACGTTTGATCAAAGAATATACTATAACAATAGGTTGAAAGGAAAAATCTTTCAAGGTATAGGAACTCTTGTTAAAATGTGCAGAATCGTGAGAAGAAAACGGATGATTGATATAATTTTTTATATCTGATCTATGTTGGTTCATATGTTTAGATATTTGTTGACTGGTTTGTCCAATATATTGGATGCTACATTTTTTACGTGTGATCAAATAAATAACATTTGATGCTGCACAATTAGTGTCAGAACGCATACTAAAAGTTTCTTTCGTAATATTACTATAGAAAGAAGCATTTTCATTAATAAAAGAACAGTGCGAACACCTAGGTCAATTACATTTATTTGATGATCCCTTTTCATATAATGATTTTTTTTAAAATTTAGAATTAATTAGGAAATGTTTAAGATTGTTAGGCCTTTTAAAAGCAAGAGTGGATCTGCTTTCGTGTGTCGATTTATCTTATATTTATTTTATAATATATCTACAGACTGGTTATATGACTCTAGTTTCTTTTTTCTCCAGAAAGGCTATATCATCTTAGTGTCCCAATTCTCCAGACCGGCCAAAACTATTGTGTCCTAATTTCTAGATGACTTTCTTAAAATGTTTATTAACAATTTGTTCTGGATCGGAATTATGCCCATATTATAATACAAACTGTCAGTGGTATCATATATAATCATGCCTTTTACAGGTGTACTTTATATAAATGTGAAGGTCAAATTAAAAAAAACCTTTGTAAATATACATAAAATATATTCTTTCCTTGCCGATAATTCCCATTTAAAAGCAATAGACAATGTTATGGCTTATGGTGGCATTGATGATGCAATAGCTGGTTGTACTATTAAGGAATATATATATGTTTACGTGCCCTAATTTAATGACTGTATCTATTGTTTCCAACAATTTTAATTAAAAATATACCTGACCTTAAGAATGTCCTCTATATAGTATTTGGTATGTAATCAAGTAAGGCCCAACGTAATGAATTTTAAAGACTTGTCTATTACAGATAGATAATCCTCTCGATGTTTTGAGCCTTTAGATAATACAATATTAGTTGTATTTTGATATCAAATTCTTGAAACCGTCCTTAGCAAGATGCAATTGACATATTAATTGACCAAAATATTGTTTTACAAAACTTAAGTGGAGAATGTCCACATCAGAGAGGCTGGAGTATATGGCCAACTAACTTACTTCATTTACAAAAAAAACAATCTCTTTCCTCGCGTGCTACATTTTGGGCGCCTTGTAATTAATGCCACAATAGAAAAATATATTTTGGATCTTGGATTTAGAGTTGATGAAAAACTATTTTGTCTGCAACCTGGACTAATATTCGGATAGCATCAACCAATACCAGCTTATGAATGCGCTACATGTTTTCATTCATGGGTCGTAACTACAGGTATGACAGAGGCCTATCTTGCAGTAATAGCATGTCTAATTATAAAGTTATCATGTTGACATGTTGGAGTTATATTTACCACTGTAAAATCTCCAGCTATAAAGGCCTGTTCGATTCCGCTGTAAATGGTTAGAGGTACAATAAGCTTCTGGTAACGGATATGCCAACAGTGTTTAAAGGTTTCCACTAACACATTGGGCCAGATCTTCTTGGCTTCCTTCTCATCGTCCTTGTCCAATATAATCCGGTCCAAAAAGATGGCGATAATCAGGACGGCTACGACTGCACAGCCGATGTAAATACGACAGGCGGTATAAATCTAAAGTTAAATATATTAAATATAATGAATAGACGATATTGATCTATGAAAGTAAGTCAAGTAACCGACAAGAAACTCCATTAAAATTGGTTAATGTAAAAAAGCGTGAACATATGGTAATTTTTTATGGCGATGATTTTCGAGAAGAATGGGGTTACGTTTATAATGACACATTACGAATATGTAGTTTGTTAGACATTAGGTACCATGTAGGCATTACAAACTATTGTTCACGTCGTATATAATCTGAAACAAAATACTGTTGAAATCCGACACAAAAGACATGAGTTTGAATGGAATTAGCAAGGAAGTACATGCATGCAAATGAATTTTTAAAATATCATTCTGACGTAAAAACGAATCTTGAAGTAGTGGCTGGGACTGAAAAATTAAACATGATCGCATTGTGTTAGATGGTGAATTCTTATCCCAATTTGCATATAAGTTATTATTAGAAATCGTATTTGTGTGTGGATTACCATATTCTTGCTTCCATTAGTTGAATTACATATCAAAGCTATTATAAACATTGCAATCGCAGAGATACTGAAAAGGAAGGCCCACATTTGAAGATGTATTTTTGCTCTTTGGCATTACTACATCACAACTGGTCGATACATGTGCGTACTATTTACGTGGCTGGTTGGACAAACATTTTCCCCACATTCAAACGACACGATGAGCATGAAGTTTCCTGAATTCTGATTCCATCACGTGATGTACAAGGAATAAGTTATATGTTATAAGACAACAGTGATATCTAACATATTAAGGTCATTTTAAAAAAGTTATCGTAACATGAAGACATAGATAATACCATATCCATGTCTGGTTTATCAAAGTTGGTGTTATTAACGACTTCTCTTGGATCGTAATTAGCTCCACACTTTAGTAGATCGTCGGAAGACACTTCATGTTTATAGTTTGCTGGCCTCTGAATGAAAACCATCGATGAAATCAAGTTGCCCCAGATCTGACCTGGAATCAGCGAATCACTCAATGAATTAATTAATCGATCAATTATACAAGCATGTAAATATTAAAAAGATAAGTTTGTTTCGTAGAAGCTTTAACGGGACAGGAATCTTTCTTTGCAAAACATTTTAGTCATTTAAGGAATTCCTGAATTATATTATTATTTCTTAGATCAAACCGTATATTTTTTTGATAATATGAAACTTTTCTCATGATGATGCACAATGATCTTAATTTTAAACGCATGGTATAATGGTGCCACATAAAATAGTTGCTGCTTACTCGTTTGAAATATCATGAAGAAGACTCCAAAAAATCGGTTGATGGTGTCATCCTCTGTTGTACCGGTTATTTTTGCGTACCAGATTCCGGCCTGCGTCAGATACGTGCATTTTGCGGACCATAGTGGTGCTGCCCCGAGTCCAAGTTTAATGGAGGCAGGGATTATTGTAACCCAGGTTGCATACAAGTTGGCTACCATATAGAGGATATAGGAAATCATGCAAATAGCCACAGTCCATTTGCAACCAAAACAGGCGATTGTGACTGACGGCAAAAACATGCAAGAAACGACCAGAGTTGCGTATATCACTGATAATCCAATCACCCCTAAACCTTCCTCACGATTTAGACTGCTCTGAAGATTCGACAAAGACTGGAAGGATGTGAATAAAATCAAAAACCCTGCGCTGAGCACCAATACGTTCTTAATAATTTGACTCTTTGTCATTTTAAAGGTGTTTCTTGTCGTTGTTTCCAAGACCGCCATGGAATTGGTCTGGCTGCTCTTTGGCTTCGATGCGGTTTATTTGGAGTTCATTCTTGTATAGCCTTTCGACTCCTTTCGTAAAATATCTGCAGGGATAAAAAAAAGTCGACAAAATATCAATTTAATATCTATAGTTTTTTGTCAATAGAAGCAATATTATTTTAGTTACCATAAGGAACACTAGTTTAAAGCATTGACAGATGTCTCAACGTTCAGATTGCATCAGGAGCTATTATAAGCAATGCTTTTTTTATTATATTAATATGACTGTACTTGTAAAGCTTGTTATTGATTTTAGTATTCCCCTATCATCGAGGTTTTGTTTTTTTTTTAATTCGTGATATAGGTTTTTGGCCTAATGCCAAGTGAAGTTAAAATGAACTGGGTGATTTGCCAGAAAATCGTTTTACGACATGTGCATAGCGAAGGGAAGAGTCATGAATGTCATACCTGTTTACGAGATATGCAAAAGTGTTTTCATTTCAATAGAAAAGCAAAGAAAGGAAGAGTCTTTAATTTTTTTCCTGGACAATATTTCGTTGAATTTGAAAAATAAATATTTGATATGATAGGTTTGATAAAATTACAAAGTGTTTTCATATGCAATGAAATTTACGAAATTATATTGCACATTTTCCTTTCACGATTATCAGATTGACAAACAATTAAAATACTCGTATTTCTTATTACTGTTAATACCCTGGCTAAATAATCACGTACTTACCTTCTACTGCAGAGTTACACTCGCATATCCAAAGATATTACTGTTTATAAATAAACTTTAGCAGGAAGTTTAAAGATACTGATAAGATCTGTTTGTGATCATAGTAACAGTTCATAGTAACAGAGACATTTGATAACCACATTCAAGTAGCTCACTTTATGTAAGCTAATTTATTATTTGCTTATGATTTTCAAACGCCAATCTTACACAAATTGTTAATCCAGATTAGCCCGGTACATTGCAGTAAGCTAACGGATATTGCAAGTAGAACTTAAAATATGACTCATAGACTAGGATCTTAGCTGTTTTTGTGAATGTCGCCTTTCAAAATAACTGACGTTAAAATCAATTTTTTTTATATTCAATAGAAACGAGTTTGTATGAGTAAATAATTTCGCAATAAGCAAACTGAAAAACATACAAATAAAGATAATATAATTTTCTTGCAGATTGTCGAAGCGTTTTAAGGTATAAGAAGTGCTGGAGGAATGCCTTCTTAACAACTTATTCGATTATGCCTTACTTTGCTCTGCCGCAATAAGAATGTTAGGCTTGAAAGATCTTGCCATCTTGAAGAATGTAATGGTTCTCTTCTAGCCACATTATCCATACATATAGTATGCATCGTCTAAATAGTTTATTTTTATGACGAAGAGACTATAAGAGAAAATACGTGGAAACAGAGCCCTAGATAAGACAGTTCAGTAAATCTTGGTCTTATATTTGCTCCTGTCGTTTCTCTCCTTCCAGGACTACGCTGGAATGAGAATGGCGTTGCAGATCGCATCGAATACATGAAAAAGAAATCTCACATTATAATTCGTGACAAACCAAAACGTATATTCTAGTAGGAGATGAATTAAACATTTTTATTTGTTGACAGTTTGACATCTGATTTAAACTCGTCATTATGCGTTAAAAATTACTTTCTATGAGCTGGTCATATATTATTTGAATACTAGTTGATATTTCAGCTGCAGATCAATTCATAACACAATATACTCTTAATTTCAGATAATTTAAATGTCATTTATATCTTTTAAAAGGATTTGTGTGTTGTGTGCATCTCTGTTCATTGGTTTAGTAATCGTTATGTAGAGGATGACCTTGCTCGATTTTACTGCCCAGTGTGAGTGGATAGATAGAACATTTACAGAGAACTGAGCAAGACTATTAAACAATGAAAATAAAATAAATTTAATTAATTAATACATAAACTAAAATTGCAATTTCAATCCAACAAAATTTAATAGCAATGTTCAATTACGGATTCATTCATTGTGGTAACGAGTGGTGCAAATTTACAATGTCCAAGTCTGTTTTGCATCATTTAGCGTCGTTCCTCTCTTTACTGTGTATCCCACGTCTCTGCGTCCATTGTTGATTGTTTGTCTGACCCATGTCTTTTCTGGACTCCTTATTTGTGGATTTCTCTTTTTGGACTGTCCTTTTGGGGCTCTTCGGGAGGGATATAGAAATCTGTTCCCTTAAATGACAAGATTACCTCTAAATAACCACATATCCGTACATTAAATTCGCTTACTTTCGTTATTCAGAAACATAAATACCTGTGCAAAATGAATACATTCTGACATAAGATGACTTTAATGATTAACAGTCCTTACACTGTGCATGAGGTAATGTACAATTGTTATCTCTAGTACAAATGACTTCTCACTTGAATTACATTCTTTGTTTCCTAATAATTATAGACTAAACTTCCTTGAATGTCTTTCAGAATATTTTTAAATAAGAACTTGTTTAGTGTCCGGGAGAATAAATTATTGAATCCAAAAATCAGGCAAAGAGTAAAATATTCTGGCAACAAATTAAAATTAATACACCTTGTTCCTTCAAACTCATAGTTGGAGTGCATATTTAAACTTAAAACATCACTTCAAATCTCGAAAAATGTTTCGTGTGGTCTCTTACTACCCTAAAATTCAAACGTAGGCCAATGCCATTCCACTTAAAAAAAACTAATCATAGAGAGGCTGTTTACAAATATTGATCAATCGAAGAAAGTATTCCCGTGAAACTAACCGATCATTTTAACTTCCTGTTGACACTGTTATCAGGGTAAGACAGAATCAATTATGATTGTCACGTATTACGTCTTCGTCTTGAATAAACAAACTTTGTGAAAAAATATATCTTACTGCTAAAACTAGAATCCCGAATCCGAGAAACATATTCATGCAATTAAATACAGTGAAACAAAAACGAAAGAAAAATAATTTTGAACCTTACACACAAGCAAATTATTACATAAACGTAACGGGTGGGATAGGTACATTTAAATTAAATTATTGGTAATAATTCAATTTATTTACATCAGAGTACTATAATTATAATTTAACTCAATCATTTTCTTCTATACTTTGTAAGGCCCGTACAATCTAATTTAAAAAAATTTTTAATAATGAGCAAGAGTGAATAAACTCTATTAAAGGACTCAAATGTTTTCTCAAGTAAAGTTCTGTGAAACCATATTTTCACTTTTACTTGAATTGCGGAGTGCCAAATTGAAGCATACATAGTTGGAAAATTGCAGACAAAAAACTTGACCTTTGATCTGATGGGACAGATTTTGGAAGGCCAGACTGAGTAATAAGCTTTATCAATGCTTTTACTATAGTATTGATTTGATATTCCTCAAAGGACTTGTCTCTGTGAATCTTGTTGGTACACACATAATGGTAGTTCATTTGCCACTCGTCATTAGCAGGTACCTCGGGATGTCTCCCTTTTCTCATGAGAATTCCATTTTTAATGAAATAACATACAAGTTCTTCAGTGGCTTCAGTATCACTAATTACCCTCTGGAAAAAGGGAAATCTCTGGATCATTTTCCTGTTCGACACGAGCGATTGTCGTTTAGTACCTTGATTAGACAAACGTTAATGAATAGTTATAAAAGGATCAATACCTTTAGATGGATACAAATTAGAAGTGAAAGCAACCCCCTTAAAAGCCTGACCAATACGTGTGTTAGCTAAATGAATCTTTTCCCTAGCAAAATCATTTTCAAGAGCTTTCGTTGTCATAGCTCTTGTAACTGCACAAGCTGGGTATTACACTGAGTATTCTTTGTTATTAGGAGTAACTTGCTGATCCAAAGAAGGCTTGTCTGTTACAAGCGGATTACCGACAACCCTGTGTCCAGCTAGGTCGTTACCTAGCAACAATGAATGCCCTCAACGGGTAAGTTCGACACTATACTGACTGTAAGAGATCCTAAGCCTATGTCTGATAACAAATTTACAGAATGGAGAGGAACATTAAAAAGGCCGCAATCTACTCCATGAATGAGAACACTATCAATAAAACATGACTTCTCAGAAAAAAGCAAAATACTGATACTAAAATATTCTGAGACATTCCTGTATCCCTTAACATGTTAATATGGATAGGATTGGCCAAATCACCCAAGAGTGATATAGAACCCTTCGACACGAATAGTTCATAATTTTCCATAACAACATCAGACGAGATTATTAAACCCAACAAACGTATTGATTTCAATACATTATCGTGACCTTGACCTCTCAGAAATAAGAGCATCTGTGTCAGGTATGTTTTGATCTGATGCCGATATGTTAATCAGAAGCAATCAGATATGTCGTGTCCTTTCTTCTTGCAATAGGTACAATTGATTTTTAAAAAAGGAGTTTATTAGAATGAAATACCTTTCAACCAGTAGACTGCTTAGTGAATGATTTGCCTAGAACAATAACGTCATGAGTTAAGGAGGGGTTATCAGAAGCATTAACATCATTTTCGAAAGTTTCAATCTCATGATCCTCAAGAAACATTTCAATGTCACCATGGACACAGTTCCTGAAGTCTTTCATTAATATAAGTTGCAAATCCAACATAAATCTGGTCAATTGTGTTTCTAGAATTACTAAAGTGTTGCCGGTAAGCGTCAGGAACCAATGCATGACCCTTGAAAATACAGTTCTTAACCACATCATAGTCAGCACTATGCTCCACTGAACTTCCGTTATTTCTAATTTCTCTGCAAAATTAGAAATTTCTCCGCTTTTGATGATATTGTGAATGAAAGCCTGTTGTATTCACTAACGATATCAAACAAAATGTGAAAGAGTACTTGAGATTTAAAATTACGTTAATTCAAATTTCAAAAAACAATTTTCTGAAATATTTAACCAAAAGTCATATCCTAAGGACGAGCGACACATTTTTCTCCTGTTATGTGTTGGCTTGTACAATAATAAGAGAAAAGCGAGAAGACAACAAACTTTGTATATTTTAACAAAATAATTTATTTACTTAGAAAACAAAGCAAAATTTGGAAAATTGGAATTTCGGTTTGTGAATACAACCGAAAATGTTATCCTAAAATGAATAAAACAAGTCCTGTCACTAAATAGTTCTTTTACAATCCAGGTTTGAATCTCAACGACGTATCAAAATGGAATGTGGTGACGTCAGATGTGGTCCTTGTACAAATATAAACAATTCTTCAATTGAATCACAGTCTATATTTCTGAATAATACAAGAATAAATTTCCACTGAATTTCTTTTCACCAGAATTTATGATTACAGTACACTTGTCTGGTTTTTTAGAGATTAAATTATTACATTCCAAACACAAATGAATTTCAAAAACAAACTGGTTTCAAAAATAAAACAGCCTATCCGGCCTTCTAGGTATCAGCAATACAACTGAAGGAAGTGCACTCATATAGGGTTATAAATTCACTCGAATTATCATCCCGTTCTCACGAGACAGACTATGAGGTCTCATAACACTCGAAACACACTATAAGATATTTTCCAAATTGCACGTAACCGTACTTCTTAAATAAACAGAATTACTGAAAAAAATTCGAATCCCTGCAACAATCATCACATTAAAATGTAATGAAACAAAACTAAAAGAAGAAATAATTTTAAATTATACAAGCAATGTAATTACATATAGGTAACACTTGATTATTAATCAGTATATCGATAGGTCCTGTTGAGTAGATGACAGGAAGGAGCATATAACACTCTTCCAGGAACACGACCTGCAAGGGACAAACAAAATTCTCTCCTTCGAACATGTTTATCAAAGGAAAAAAGAAACAAGTTTGATGTATATTTACCAATCGAACAGTATACAAAATATGGGCAACTGGAAGACAGTCATGACTAACAGATTGTGTGCCATAAGTTTCAACATGTCTTCCAGTGATATCGACAGTATAAATATCAGTATAGGGTAAGACCGATCTGTTCATCATGTTGTCAGGTTATCATACGATACATCTACAGAGTTATTCTCGTTATAGGGCCTTGAGGGGAATGATAAAATAATAGATCAAACATTTGGTTGTGTTATTATTCTCTCACAGATGCATTATTATAGAATTTAAACATGTATGTATGTATGTATGTATGTATGTATGTATGTATGTATGTATGTATGTATGTATGTATGTATGTATGTATATATATATATATATATATATATATATATATATATATATATATATATATATATATATATATATCACAAGATAGCATATATGATGGAGTTAATTCATTTAATGAATTAAAAGAATATGATATCGACAAGTATATGAAAAGACGTATTACAATTATAGAGCCATCACAATATGGCCAGACACATCTGTAAATCATTGGCGGTTCAGTCGCTTGAGACCATGTAAGTAGCATCTTTGGAGTGTGGTCTGTCCTTGGGGTTTTGACATCGTCTGCTGTGGCTGTGCAGGCCGATGCGCTAGTCACAGTCCCTATTGCAGTTGGTGCAGGTGTACTGGGAAGTTGGTGCTGGGGCTACTGCCAGACTTCTTTCTCTCACGTATCCCTGCTGCCAGTTGACCTCTCCACATCAGCCATTGATATGCCATTGCAAACCGTTAGTCTCCATGTCATTGGCCAGCACTTCACAGCTGTCCGATGAAATGTTGAATGCCTTCATGTCCCTTTTGCACACATCCTTAAAACGGAGTGAGGGGTGGGCGACTCTTCTGGTGCCAGTGGCCAGCTGTCCATATAGGATGTCCTTTTGTAACTTCACATTCTACATAGACCGTACGTGTCCCGGCCATCGAAGCCGATGATTGATCAGCAGGGAGTACATGGTACGGATACTTGCACACCGCAGTATCTCGCTGTGTGTGACGCGGTCTTCACAGCTGACTTTCAGGATGTGTTTTATGCGCCTTGCCTCTTGTAGGTGCTCCAGGTCCATAAAGAAGGGTGCCTGATAGACTTGGATCTTGGAGTGCTCTGTAAGCGCATTGTTTTCCCACACCAACTTCGTTAGACGGGTCATGATGGTGTTTGCCGTACCAACCATTCTGTCCAGCTCCACATCAAGAGTGAGAGTCTTGCTGATAGTTGTGCAAAGGCAAGTAAAGTTATTGACTAATTCCAGGGTGACACCATCGAGCAAATACCTATAATTGGTACAAGTATCTTAAGATCCGAGTTTGGATTTAATAACAATAGGTAAAGTGCAAAGTTGCTGATTCTAGCAACCAAGTGCTAATTATTTCATTCTGGTGCAAAAGAAAAAAGTTTAATATAGTTCAGCTGATTGAAAACAATTATATACGGACACAGTAAGTCACTAAGTGCATCCATCTGATCGTTTATCTCAGTTATCATGCTATCATGTGATTCACGTATTAAAATAATTGAACGTTTTGTGACACTTGCTTGTTTTATCGCGTGATGTAAAGATGTAAATGAAATTATCGTATGCCATGTTAACAAATATAATAGTGACATACGGCAAATTAAAGCCATTATACAAATTATAATCGAAGATATAATGCAAATGGAGGCTCCACATTTGGAGATAGTGTTGCAGGCTTTGACCGTATCTTAATCATATCTGATTTGTCCAGGTCCTTATTATTATTATTATTATTATTATTATTATTATTATTATTATTATTATTATTATTATTATTATTATTATTATTATGAAGAGAAATATGCGCCTCATTTTCGCAGATCTCCAGGTGACACTTCAAGCATGACGTAAAACTTGGTAGCCATATACGAGATGGAGCAGAGCATTGAAATAATACCACTGTTTATTTGCAGCCAAGAGAGGTGGTTCCAAATTGCCGTAAAACATAAAAAAAACGTATAGAACTTCGTATATCACTGATAAACCCATGGAATAAAAAATGTGCTCGCTGTTAAAACTGCTCTGAAGGTTGGATAAACACAGGAGGGAAGCGAATATTAGCAGAAAGCCTAAGATGATCACAAATACGTTCTTGATAATTTGAAATTTGGTCCTTTAAAATGTTTTTCCTGATGTCAATGCTTTGGACACCATAGCGCCTTTCAGACATTTATCCATGATGACATTAGACATGTCTTCATTTTCTTTAGAGCTCATTTTTGTACATTTGTGTGACACAATCCACATCATATCTGCAAAAGATTAATAAGCCTACAAAACTAATTTTCCTATTTTTATTTGTATTAATATCTGCAAGATTATTGTTCTCGCTACAGATCTTAGCCTTCAGTACGTCTGAGAAACTGTAAAGCTACACAAAAGGATAAACCTTTATAGATCTGATTGGATGACAAAGAAGCTGTACAGAAGCCCAGTCGCAGAAACTTCTCCTCCCCTGGCCACACTTTCAGTGATATAACACTAATCGCAATTGCTAACAACCACAACTGGAGTTTCAAAACCAGGAAGGAAAAGGAATCTTACTGGATAAGCCGCCTTAGAATATTGATACCAAGCGGTCTAAACCAAGAAGACTAGAAAAAGAAATATTTGCACTAGTAGAATTAGTCTTTGTAGCCGACAGTTTCTTTTTAAACTTTTTCTAAATCTTCTTATTATTCTTTATTTATTACTTTAAGAATAAAATATCAGGTATAGAATCAAATATCCTTTATATAATCTGCGTTACATAAATGTACAAAAAAGTAATAAATGTCGCTTTGGCTTGTAGACTTTTAGGGAATTATAAACATTTTTCAGTATTCTCAGCGAGTCTATACAGGCTGGTTGAGACAATTTATTTATAGATGTAACTCATGTGGAGACAGCCATGTAGAATTTTACAAACACAACGTTTTTGTGTTTATTTGTTTGTTTTGTATATGTTTTGTATTTGCCTTTGAAAAAGACACATTAAGAGTCGAAAGCGCTGAGGAAAGTTAGTTACTAGTTTCGCACTGTATGTGTGTGTGTGCGTGCGTGTATATGCGTCTGTGTGTGCGTCTGTGTGTGTGTGTGTGTGTTCCAGTATGAAAAAGGATTTAGGGGGTACCGTTCGTCAATTTTATTGATTGTCTGTATGCCCTATTTTGAAGTGTATATCTGTAGTAGGTTTCAAATAATTTTAATTAAAAACTTATCCTGACCTTAAAATATAATCAGGTAATGTACTGTGTAATGCGTTTTAACTTGCTTGTTACTAATAGACAGTCCTCCTGATGTTAGTTCTATTTTGATAAATAATTATAGGAAACGATCCGAGAGGAAGCTTCCTTAGTAAGATGCCTCAGATACATTGATTGACCAAAATATTGTTTTACAAAACTTAAGTGGAAACAGTCGAAATTAGAACAGCTGGAGTGTATGGCCAATTGTTTTTGCAAGCATCTCTTTCCTCGCTGATACATTTTGGGAGCCACAGTAGAAAAATATATCTCGGATTTTGCAGTTATTACTTGGATTTGATAAAAAGCGATTTTGTCAGGAACTGGATTATATTCTGATGAGTAGTGTAGTGGGGCACCATAAAAACAATAGGAATTAGCATTACTGGACCTTACATTGTACTCTACCGACAAGATTTATAGCGACATAATATTACACAGGGTGGCTAGGACGACAATGGGAATTTTGTATAGCAACTATCACATACTGGACCAGTAAAAGGACAATGGGAATTTTGTATAGGGACAATAGGAATCGAACAGGTGGCTTGACGTCACGGTACTGGACACTTGCAACCATGTAGCAATGACATCACGTGACGTACAAAGAAGTCATAAAAGATATCTGACACATTATTTTCATTCTAAAAACATATTGCAACATGAAAACTCAGCATTTAGACTTTGCTAATACCTTATCCATATCTGGTCTGTCATTGTTAGTGCAATTAAGAAATACTGTTGGATCGTAATTAACTTCAAATGTTATAAGATCTTCGGGCGACACTTCATGCGATGAGTTCACTTGTCTCTAACTGAACACCATTGATGCAATCTAGTTGCCCCGTATCTAACCTGGAATCAGCGAATCAGTGAATGGATCAATGAATAAATCATTGAATGGATTAAATAAGCGATCAATTAAGCAAGTAATTCAATCCTTAATACATATTTTTTGTAGAAGCTTTAGGACTAGAAGCATTCTTTTTGAAACAACATGTAGGTCTTTTATGGACTTTATAAATTATATTTTAAACGCATCATTTACATTAAGAACATTTATTTACCATTTTGCTTCTTAGATCATACCATATATAGTTTTAGAGAATATGAAGCTTGTCTATTGTAGGGTGTTGAACAATGATTTCTCCTTAAATCCCATCTCTTTAATCTTAATTGAATGATATAATGCGACCGTAAAATAGGTCTGCTGCTTGCTTTTTTAAAATATCATGAAGAAGACTCAAAACAATCGGTTGATTGTGTCATCCTCTGTTGTACCCGTCATTTTTGCGTACCAAACTCCGGCCTGGGTCAGATACCTGCACTTTACAGACAAAAGTGGCGATACCCATAAATTGAGAATAATTGAAGCAGAGGATATCATGACCCAGCTATTGTTAAGGTTGGTTGCCATAAAGTAGATATAGAAGAGTAAGGAAATTGCTACAGTCCATTTGCAACCAAGACAGGCGATAGTGACTGGGGGCAAACCATTCAAGAAATCATTTGAAAACAGGGATTAATAAACTGCTTTGAAGGCTGGACAAGGACTGTAATGATGTGAATAGAAACAGAAATCCGAAGCTGACCACCAACACGTTCTTGATAATTTGAAACTTTGTCATTTTTAAAGCATTTCCTGACGTCATTTTCAAGGTCACCATTGAATTGCTTTGGCTTTTTTCCGAAGCTGTCAGTTAACTTGCCCGCATTTTCTTTAGAGATTAGTTTTATACAGTTTTTCGATGCATTTAGTAAAATATCTGCAAGACATCAAAGAGTCGACAAAATATCACTATTATATCTTTGGTTTGTTGTGGTCAATAGAATTACTAGTATGGTTCTATTATCTTAAGGAACAAATACTTTTAAACATCTGCACATGTCTCAAGGATCAGAACACATCAAGATCTCTTATAAGAAATGCTTTTTTATTATCATTATATTACTTTACAAGTAAAATCTGTTACTAATTTTTGTCTTTCTATGTAATCAAACTATTTCTGTATATTGAATGCATCATAAAGAAGTTTGGCTTACTGCCAGTGAAGTTAAAATGAACTGGTGATCTGCCGCAAAATTGTTTAACGACATATACATAGCGAAGGGATGTGTCCTGAATTTTACGCCTGATTACGAGATATGAAAAAATGCTTCCATGCCAATGGGAAAATGGAGAAAGGATGAGTACTTAACATTATACATGGATACTAATTCGTGGATTCTGAAACAATATTTGATTCGATAGGTTTTATATAAATACAATGTGTTTTCAAATACAATGAAGTTTAAGAAATGATCTTGCACATTTCCCTCTGACAATTGCAGGATAGAAAAACAACGGAAATACTTATATTCCTTACTACTTACTCTGTGACTACGCAATCATGTACGTACACACTGCTGCAGAATAACACTCACATTCCCAGGGATATTACTACTTATAAATGAACTTTAGCAGAAGGTAAAAATATCGATTGTTGATCATATTAACAGTTCAAAGTAACAGAGACATTTGAGAACCACATTCAAATAGGTGCACTTTATGTAAGCTAACTTATTATCTGCGTAACATTCAAACACCAGTCTTATACACTACTTGGTCAGTCCAGAAGGCCCGCTACATTGCAGTAACTGTAAAGAACATAAAACATGAATCATGGAACTGGATCATATATTTTGTCATAAATGTTGGCTGTAAAATTTATTGAATTTTAAATCCCATTTTTCCCGACATTCAATAGAAACGAGTTTCACTGTGTAAATAAATATCGCAATAAGCAGAGCTAAAACAAACATTTAAATCAAGATAGTGTATTTTTCTTGCAGGCTGTCGAAACGTTTTAAGGTATACCATGTATCGGAAGAATGCCTGATAAAACAACGTATTCGATTCAGCCCTACTTTGATTCGCAGCAATAAAAATGTTAATTTTGAAACATCTTACCATCTATATGTATTTTTAAGCCATAATAGTACCAAATTTAGAATTCGTTTTAGTTGGTGATTTACCATGCATGATATTACGTTAGCGTGTAATTAGATAATGTTTTATATTTTGTTTTCGTTCTTAGAAAATGCAGCATACGTCTGTTAAAGTGTAAACCATAATACAGAACACTGCATAGTTTACGGATACGTCGGCTTAATTAACTTTAAGTAATGCACGCACCCTTGCAAGACAGGATCGGTTACACGAATAAAACTTATGAATATCGATGTATTGTATATGCAAAATGATCTATCGAGATAAGTTTTACATTCTCTTTAAAGTGTCTATTCTTTATGATTTATAATGAACAAATTCAATGTACTCAACTTTGTCGTTTCCAAAGTCAAGCACAAAATGTCATAATCTTGCAATAAAAGAAACACTTGGCTTAACACCACATTTCGACTAAATGTGGCCGTGTGGTAAACTATATCCTGTCCCCACCAAAATTCTAACCATAAGTAACACATCACCCTACGTATTAAATCTAGTCAAATAAAACACTGGTAACAGATAGAACGTAACTGATCACTGAGTCTATAATGTCTAGCCCAAACACAAACCATAAACAAAGTGAATACAGTACTGACGTCCAACAATTTGGCAACACCTTTTTTCTGACAGTGTGTATTAAGCGACAAGTGGTGGCCAATTAATGAGAGAATATGACAATAAGAAAGAACACAGTATAATAAATTCTAAATTCCTTGTATGCATTGAATGTGTTTTAAAACGATGACCCTACCCTCCTGTCTTACGTGATTGCCTATCAGTAATGTACATGTAAGCACTCATATTTTATAATACTTTCTTTCATGTCTTATTGTGCATACGTATCTTTGTATATGTGCAATAACTTTCAAAACTTTTTCCCATTTCACTCTATGTTTGATGATATATAGGTATTTTTGTGTGCATATTACTACCCTACTACTACCATATTACTCTTCTTACACTTTTCTGAAATTGTCGCATGCATTGTTAGGGTGGTAGGGAGATATAAGTGTGTTTGTAAAGTGATGGTAGGTAGGGTATAGATATTTTACGGGTATATGGTACCGATAGCTTTGCTGATAAGTGGATTTTAGAAAATCGAAAAATAGTTTATATTATTATTAACCCCTATTCATATTCATCTTACTCCGTGAGTATAGTTTGCTAGTATATCTAGTATGTTTTTATATTCGTTCCATTTTTGCTGATACTTTAACGAGCGTATTCATCATTTTAATGGTGTATTAGTTAGAAACAGGAGATTCTGTTTGCTAAATGATTGGGGTTTGATTAGTACGTTGGTAGGTCCTGTTTAGTAGATGACTGAGGTTTGCTTAATGCAAACGGCGGGCAATTCATTGAGTCTGAATGGTGACCATTCCAACGGTGTATTGTTTAAAATGTGTGGAAACTGGTTTTTAGATGACTAGCTGTTGATTAGTAGATCCCTAGGTATTGTCCGGTGGAAAACTAGGCAATGTTCAGCAGATGATAAAGCTTTGATAAGTCGATGACTAGGTGATGGTCAGTACATAACTCTATTTTGGTCACTTAAACAGAGTGTTGGTTAATAATTGTTGGTTTTGGTTAGTAGATGACTAGGTGTTAGATTATGTTCAATACATCAGTGAGTGTTAGTGTTAATTTCATGCTGGTCGGTAGTTGTAGTTGTTACGTTACATTTCCCTTCGTCTCTATATTCTGATCAACATGATACTGTAATAATGCATTTACATTTTTACCCATAATGTAAAAAGAATTGACACGTTTAACATTACACTTTAAATTCTCATACAAATTTACCAATACAGAGACATAATGTTAAATTCGCCTTGTTAAATACAGGGACAGTTTATATATTGGATATGCCTTTTACCTATAATTACTCATGATGTTAAACTTATATACTAATGTTAAATGTCCCCAGCCTCCCCATATTGACCCAGTTGCGATTGGTGGAATAATGTATATTATATTGTTCCATCTCGTTTCTTTATTACTATCCGGCTAGGAGAAGAAGTGTCTCCATCTTGTAAGACCCAAATGGGGACTATATGAAAACTAGCAATTTATTATTTTACCTTACCTTTTTGAAGGATTCCAGGACCATTAACGTTTTTCAAGACTCAAGTAGAGGGAACAATTTATATCTAATACCCTTTAAAGGATACGACAGGAATGAGTATTGGATCTTGTAATACTTTTCTGAGTACACGTGATGATGGAAACAAAACAGACTTTCTCGAGATGTGCCTTATAGTGTGAAAAAGATACAAATTTAATGTATAATTCCCAGTACCGATGTGAGACGAAATATGAGTAACAGACGGACCGACATAGAGATTGTTAGTCAAGGGTTTCAAGATGTCTTTCCGTGATATTGACAATATATTAACACTGGCAGTTGGAGGAAATAATCTGTTCACCATGTAATCAGGTTATTGTACGATAACGCTACAAATTTATTTGCGTTCTAAAACAAATTGGGATAAAATAAAACAGTAGATCAAACATTTCAAGGACATATTATTATCTAAAACATGTATTGTTATATAAATTAAACATGTACGTACATCTCAGTCAAAATATGGCATATATAATAAAGTCAATTTATGTAATGATTTAACACAATATGTTGTCGACAAGAATAAGAAAAAACGTATTGAAATTATAATGCTATCAGAAAATGGCTAGACACACCTGTAAGCAATAATACTAAAATTATATATGATGTACAATGACCATTCCACTTTGCAGCTAGTCCAATTAAAGGAAAAGTTTGTCATTGTACTTTCTTAGAATGTGTATATCTTCTGTCTTGTTCAGCCAGACGTTACAATAGAATTACAAATAAGTCAAATATTTAAATGAAATATATATATATATATATATATATATATATATATATATATATATATATATACAAATATATATATATATATATATAATATATATATATATATATATATATATATATATATATATATATATATATATATATATATATATATATATAGAGAGAGAGAGAGAGAGAGAGAGAGAGAGAGAGAGAGAGATGTTATTATACCATATCAATTTCTGTAGTACATGGAACATGACATCATATTATTTGTAAGATCTAATTACATGTTGAATCATTACAGCGTATAAGCGACACGTTTCGTTCTTCATTGGTTCTTGTAACCATTGCATGTTAAGACTATTATTTGATCGAATATTTATATCAATAACTTTATTCATTTTCCATAATGGCTGAAGAATGAATGGTTACCACACGAACTGAAATCTGAGTAAACAATACAATAGCCATTTTATTAAATTTCTGAAATATTTGTTTGTAATTTTCAACTTTAAACATCGTTGTTTCTTTTCAAATTTTACGTAAAGAAATTAATATTAAAATAGTTTTGGTACTTGGCATCATTTTTCTTTTAACGTTTCCTTTATTATGAAAAGGAAATGCTGAAATCAATTAATTTTGAATAATTTTGAATAATTAGTGTACTGTATTGCTAAGCAAACAACCATGCAAGTCAATCCACATTGAAATGTGACTAAATGTGTCAAGGTCCGCCCACTTTCAATTGCAAACCAGACGTGCGACTCCAAAAATGACACTTTAAATATGGCAAACGAAACCTTCACAGACATTCTGTGTGCCACTTCAGTGAGGTCGTAGAATAATATTTATATACGCAGGAATACAAGATGGGGGGAGGGTACAGCTTAAACGTAAGCAATGATAAATCCGTTCGATTTCCGGAGCCGTTAACTGGTGAACATAGGTTCGGTATTGTTAGTAACAAGTGATTTTTAAACAAGTACATGACATCAAGAACCTCGCCATTTATCCGTGCCTGAATTAAGGAGACAGGGTACAGTTTCGTAATTTGGCCCCTGGCAAATTTCTTAACTTAAGGCTATGGCGTGACTTTTTCAGCAATTATTGTCTACTAATTAAATATATGGAAATATTTGTGAACTAGGTGTTTCGGACTTGTGTTGTTCTTGAAATGGATGTCAGGCCTGTACACCTTCCATAGTTACTCTGGAATATGTTGATAGTGAAATACCAATAGTTGTCTAGGAAGAAGAACTAGCCTCTCATAACAGTAAACATGTGGGTTTGGAACAATGAGCATATCTCAAAAACGGCTTGGATGATAACTATTTTCAACTGCATCAGCATGTTTAGTACAAACTGTTTGGCAGAATTGTAATCTAGGAAAAGGGCTTCTGTTTGCACTGTGAGTACCACATGGTGTCAAAAATGACCTTCAGACATGAAAATTGCAGGTATAAATTTGGGGTTGGGGTTCATAAACGTCTTCTGCTATGAACTGCCACTGACTTCTCTGGTCAAGTGGATAATATTGTTATGCTTTGTTTTAATATAGGTATCTCAAAATATGAACATTCTTGACCTCACTTGTCACTTGACATTCTTGACCTCACTTGTCTATATGATTTTTTTATGATTTGTTTTGTTCTATGTCACTGATTGCGGCATTAAATTTGTACATAAAAACTGACCCCTGGCTCCTGAATGACACAATCTCCCAACCCCCGATTTGGCTACCAATATAAAACATGATATACGCAGAGTCCAGATCTATAAATGCTGTAAAGAAATAAAAAGTGTAATGCTTATTGTTGTTTATCTCCGCCCTTTTGAGCTTTTACAATTAAACTAAACAGAAACAGTTATTACAGAATTATTGCAAACGTCTTTTTATATAGGATATTCTTAAGACCGTCCGTCTTTATATAAATGATATTCTTAACACTGTTGTTGTACTATAGTTTCCAGCTATCTGTTGCCAAGCCAGAAATATAGTTTAGAATGTATATGGGTGGAGAGGAGGCAATAGTGATGAAGGCTATACATGCGCTTCCTACGTAAATACCACAATGCTATAAACCGAATCAAAACAGCAAAGACTGATTAATAACAATTATGTCCTTTCGATGGTGAAAAGCAGAATGATTTTCGGCGAAGATTTCGAAAAAGATTATGTCTATGGTAGGAAATATTACATTAATAATGATATGTAAAGCAAATATACTATGCCATATATATATATATATATATATATATATATATATATATATATATATATATATATATATACATGCAATAAACTGACGACGAACAGTACGAAACTAGTAACTAACTAGCCTAAGCGCTTTCGACTCTTAATGAGTCTTTTTCAAAGGCAAATACAAAACATAGTTACGACAAACAAATAAACACAAAAACGTTGCGTTTGTAAACCTCTACATTTCTATCTTCACATGTGCTAAAACTATAAATACAACCAGCTTGTATAGACTAGTTGCGGAAACTGAAAACGTTGTATAATTCCCTAAAAGTCTACAAGCCAAAGCGACATCTATTTTTACTTTGTGTACATATGTAACGCAGATTATATCCCGGATATTTGGTTCTATACCGGTTATTCTTATAGTAAAAATTGAAGGATAAGAAGATTTAGAAAATGTTAAATTCTACTAGTGCATAGTTTTCATTTTCTAGTCTTCTTGGTTTAGACCGCTTGGTTTCAATGTTCTAAGGCGGCGTATCCAGTATGATTCCTTTTCCTTCCTGGTTTCGGAACTCCAGCTGTGGTTGTTGGCAATAGCGATAAGTATTATATCACTGAAAGTGTGGCCAGGGGAGGAGAAGTGTTCTGCGACCGGGCTTCTGTACAGCTTTTTTGTCATCCAATCAGATCTATGAAGGTTTATCCTTATGTGTAGCTTTTCAGTTTCTCCCACGTACTGAAGGCCACAGATCTTACATGTGATGAGATAAATCACATTCTCTGTTTTGCACGTTTTGTTTGGACCATGTATGTTTAGTTTTTCTTTAGTCACTGTGCTAGTGAATGTCTTGGTCTCTATCATATGTTGACAGGTTTTGCATCTTTTATCGCCACAGGGTCCAGATTGACTAGGTTGGTTTTGACTAGCGATTGTTGTTAGCTTGGCCCTGACTAGGATGTCCTTTAGGTTTTTTGGTCTCCGGTAAGCTACTACAGGTTTGTTCGGAAGTATTAGGTTTAGTATGTCTGACGATTGCACGGTTGGCCAGTGGTTTGCGATGATTTTACCTACTTTGTGATTGTCTGGGTGATAGGTCAGAATAAATGGTATCCTATCAACCTTTTCTTTCTGTCCATATCTGAGTAGGTCATCACGGTTTGTTTGTTTGGCCCTTTGGATTGCCTCCGCAATCAGGTCTTTGTCGTAGCCTCGGTAAATTAAATGTTTAGCCAGCTCTTCAGACCTTTCTAGGAATCTTTCATCGTCGGAGCAAATTCTGCGTATCCTCAGTGCCTGGCTATATGGAATGTTCTTAATGCAGTGTTTTGGATGACAGCTGGTTGGGAGAAGATAATGGTGTTTGTCGGTTGGTTTCGAGTAGATGTCTGTGTGTAATTTGGTTTCCACCAGTCTGGTTGTTGTGTCCAGGAAAACATGGTTTGAGTTGGAAATTTCTGCCGTGAATTTTATTGAAGGATGGAAGTTGTTTGCCTTTGAAATGAAGTCATCCAGACTTTCTCTTCCATACTGCCATTTCACTGAGGATACGCAGAATTTGCTCCGACGATGAAAGATTCCTAGAAAGGTCTGAAGAGCTGGCTAAACATTTAATTTACCAAGGCTACGACAAAGACCTGATTGCGGAGGCAATCCAAAGGGCCAAACAAACAAACCGTGATGACCTACTCAGATATGGACAGAAAGAAAAGGTTGATAGGATACCATTTATTCTGACCTATCACCCAGACAATCCCAAAGTAGGTAAAATCATCGCAAACCACTGGCCAACCGTGCAATCGTCAGACATACTAAACCTAATACTTCCGAACAAACCTGTAGTAGCTTACCGGAGACCAAAAAACCTAAAGGACATCCTAGTCAGGGCCAAGCTAACAACAATCGCTAGTCAAAACCAACCTAGTCAATCTGGACCCTGTGGCGATAAAAGATGCAAAACCTGTCAACATATGATAGAGACCAAGACATTCACTAGCACAGTGACTAAAGAAAAACTAAACATACATGGTCCAAACAAAACGTGCAAAACAGAGAATGTGATTTATCTCATCACATGTAAGATCTGTGGCCTTCAGTACGTGGGAGAAACTGAAAAGCTACACATAAGGATAAACCTTCATAGATCTGATTGGATGACAAAAAAGCTGTACAGAAGCCCGGTCGCAGAACACTTCTCCTCCCCTGGCCACACTTTCAGTGATATAATACTTATCGCTATTGCCAACAACCACAGCTGGAGTTCCGAAACCAGGAAGGAAAAGGAATCATACTGGATACGCCGCCTTAGAACATTGATACCAAGCGGTCTAAACCAAGAAGACTAGAAAATGAAAACTATGCACTAGTAGAATTTAACATTTTCTAAATCTTCTTATCCTTCAATTTTTACTATAAGAATAACCGGTATAGAACCAAATATCCGGGATATAATCTGCGTTACATATGTACACAAAGTAAAAATAGATGTCGCTTTGGCTTGTAGACTTTTAGGGAATTATACAACGTTTTCAGTTTCCGCAACTAGTCTATACAAGCTGGTTGTATTTATAGTTTTAGCACATGTGAAGATAGAAATGTAGAGGTTTACAAACGCAACGTTTTTGTGTTTATTTGTTTGTCGTAACTATGTTTTGTATTTGCCTTTGAAAAAGACTCATTAAGAGTCGAAAGCGCTTAGGCTAGTTAGTTACTAGTTTTGTACTGTTCGTCGTCAGTTTATTGCATCTATTTTAATTAATCCCTGACAAACGTGATCCCTTGGTGGATCCAGTACGCTTGAGAGGGTTGTTGTTCGCCATATGATTTGTATTCTTTATATATATATATATATATATATATATATATATATATATATATATATATATATATATATATATATATATATATATATATATATATATATATATATATATAAATATATATATATATATATATATATATATATATATATATATATATATATATATATATATATATATTCATAATGAAGCAATAAATCTATCATTTCTACAGGTAACTTAAGATCTGAGTTTGGATGTAATTGCATGAGCCAAAGTTGCTGATGTTTCCAACTAAGTGTTAATCATTTAATTCTGCTGTAAAAGTAATTATTTTAAAATACTTGATGCGATTTAAAACAATTAAATATGGTCAAAGCCAGTCACCAAGTCGATCCATGTGAACTTTATTCAATTATCATGTGATTATATGATTTTCGTATTATCAAGGCATTTTGAAAGATTTCCGAAACGTTTTGGTTCCATCACTTGATGTACAAGAAGTAAACATATTTGATCAAACATAATAGTGACAACAAATTAAGGCCATTATACAAGTTTTAGTTGTAGAGATAATGCAACTGATAGTTGACATTCGGAGATGGTGTTGCACCCTTTGACGTTCCCTTAATTATATCTCATTTGCCCGGTTGAATAGTATTATGGCCCGTGGATGGAGAGAAATAGGCGCCTCATTTTTGGATATCTTAAGACGACACATTAAGCACGTTTCTAACTGAACACCATAAAGAAAAATCAAAGTTGACCCAGATCAGAATCGGAGCCAATCAATAAGTCAATGAATCTATTAATGAATCAGCACAACAAAAATATATTTTTTAATTAATTAAGGAATCCAAACTTTAATGCATATTATGTTTCTCAGTGATTATAGTAGGACTCGAAACTAGTACCGAAGGTACATTCGTGTCATTTAATGCGTTTCTCAAATTATATTACCACCTGCATGCGTCTTAGGGATAAAATATAAAATATTCCTTTTCTCTTGCTAGAATATATTGCTTGTTTAATATGTAAAGTGTTTGACAGAAAGGTGATGTGGAACGATTCTCGCCTTCAGAAGTTGAATGGTCCGTTGTAGCAAATTTTTCTCGTACCTGACATTGTCATCCCTGATTTCATGTCCATTTTAACTCAACTATACTGTAACTAATGCGACCTTAAAAACGTTCTCCTGCTTACTTGTCACAGATATCATAAACAAACTACAGATAATCGGTTGAAGATATCATCTTATGTTGTTCATGTTATTTTGCAATACCAGACTCCGGCCTATGTTAGATACGTGCATTTTCCGGACCATTGTTGCGCTGCCCCGTAATTGAGAATAGTAACAGCACTGATGATTGTACCCCAGGTGGCGTAAATTGTACCCCAGGTGGCGTAAAAGTTGGTAGCCATATAAGAGATGTAAGAGAGCATTCCCATAATGCCACTTTCTTGTGCAACCTGGAAAAAGGATTGTAAATTGCCGTAAAAACATGCAAGAAATCGAGCTGCGCATCTCACTGACCCATACGGAATCCAAAAAGTGATCGTTAATAAAACTGCTCTGAAGGTTGGATAAGAACTAGAGGGAAGCGAATGAGAGCAGAACAACTAAGGTGACGACCAACACATTCTTGATATTATGAAACTTTTGTCTTTTATAATATTTTTCCTGGTGTCATTTCCACGGACACCATGGCGTCGATCAGACACTTCTCCATGGTGCCATTTGATATGTCTTCGTTTTCTTTTATTACTCATTTTTGTGCATTTGTCCGACGCTATCCACACGATATCTGCAAGAGATATGTCGACTAAATTAAATTTTCTTTTTTTACGTTTACATTTTTAGTATCTGCATTACTAATAGTCTAGTATCTGAAGAAACAAAACCTTGAGACAATTATCATTTTGTAAAATGAATCACGGCTTGTTTTAAACTATGACTGTGTTAGTACCATATTATTACTGTAGTTGAAAAATATGTTAGTATTGCATATAAGAAGTATATTATTAAAGTAGATGCAAAATATCCTATTGTTATTTTGTGTTTCTCAATCAATGAATTTTGTTTCGTACATGTACGCATGGTCAAAGGAAGGAAAAATAATGAAATTAATAATTTGCTACAAAATTGGATTAGGAGATATGTTGCGTATATTGTATTTGCAAAGGAGAACAACGAAATTAAATCTTATGAATTGTTTTGGATCATAGATAAATAGATACTGCAAAAATAGTTTCACTTCAACGGGTTGAGTCAGATAATAACATTCTGTGCTTTATGTGATTACAAGGTCTTTTCAAGAGTTATATAATCTTGTACATACACTCTCCAGGAGAATTACAAGCACTTACCCGAACGTATCACTATTTACACTGAACTCACATTCTTTTTATAATCCAAAGCCATGTGACTGTTTCTGTTCCCGGTCACGAGGACTTTTGAAAGCGTCTATACATTTCGTTTCTTGTTTAACCTTAATTCGTAAGTCGTACACTTGGTTTGTCAATACAGAAGACACGGGAAAGTCGTACGACTCTCATAAGATAGATGCATGTAGAACAGAAAAACAAATTCCGGCATTTTAGTCTTGCATGATGAGTACGCTGCAATAAACGCCATACCATCATGACCACCATCTTTTCCAAAAGAACACACCGAGGGGATTTCAACTATATGGAATGTCCCACGTTATGAACACGATATATTTTGCAATTAGATCAGCCTACTTTTAATAGCTATGGACTGATCATTTAGTATTATAAAGTTAGTTCATATTCCATTTACAGCATAAATATCTTTCGTCAGTTTCAATAGGTTCCTTATTTCATTTAATTAATGTCATAATGTTACTATAAAAAATATAAAGCGATTCATAGAGATGAAACTCTGCAAATATTTATGTCGTTTGAAGAATATTTACATGTCTCACATGGAGAGAATGCCAGGATGTAGTTAAAGGATAACGGTTTATGGTTTTATCATATTTAAAATGGCATTTTCTTATACTTATATTGTGTTCAATAAATACTCTTCTTTAAAAACAAAGCATTAACCGAAGTTCAATTTAATAAGATCACGCAAAAAAGTGCTATGTCCCAGACCACATATAAATGTGAATAGTGACTTTATAAGATCAATCGAAATGTTTAAAATACTCTGTTTTTATGTAAATACTGAAATTTAAGTGGTGAATTTGGCTACGTCGGGACTCTCTGCTACGGAAAAATACGGTGTTGGCAAGGGTTTATGAGAAACAGTGTTGAACATTTAAAAACGTACGTGGTTTTGTGGATTTAATGACAACATTTAGAGACGTACATGGTTTTGTGGATTTAATGACACAGCCGCATCGAAGTTTTTAAAACACATCCAGGACAGATGTTAGTCGAGGCTCTCGACACATCGTTATTGCGTCGTCAGGTGCATAAACAAGTTACACAGTCATGCTGGTAAATCTCCATAAATGATTGGAGCTACAAAGGTGTCATACTTAAGACAATATGCCTACATTTGAAAAATGAACGATCAAGAGATAAACGGCGAGAAAGGATGCAAAAATACTAAAAGTAAACATGGAAAAGACTTTATAGTATTACAACTATAAAAATACTTTTATAATTTGAACATTACTAAGAGTTATTTCCAAATATATTTGAAAAGAAAATTTAAATTAATTTTAGCTTCTCGTGTACTTCGCATTTTAATTTCCTTAATTTCAAAATTATCTTCATTGTGAGACGTTAATGAATGTATTTTTGAAGGAATTTGGGAATTAATTTGTATTTTGGGCCCAAACACATCTCCCTTTAAAGCTTTTAGCGATGTTTTATCTGTACTCTGCTAGAAAAGAGTTAATGATAAGGTTACCTACCTCCAACATCTCATTTTGGGGCTCTAAACTTATAGAACCTAAATTCACGTCTCTGATGAGATGAATTGATTCCTTTTTAATAGTGCTTTTGTAACCCTTGTTAATATGCAAACAACGACTGAATTTCATTTCATAATGTTACTTAAATATACAATTAACAATTTCTATAAACAAATTATCGAATAAATATTTATTTATCTCGCAGGGCTACGCTTATCACAAATGGGTTAGAAACACAGAATAGCACAGAATAGTGTGCTACCTGTATGCCCATAGTATTATTAAGAGTTCCATAATTCAGAATAATGGACAACTTATAGCATTATAGTCTATTTGTGCACACGTTGGTCTTGTTTTTATTCTATGAGAACATGTTCAGAAGTGCCCTAAGGTTGCCATAAACTAATTTAAGTGTCATTAACTTTTTTTATGACAGATTAAGTTAAACAAAATTAAAGTTTTTGCTGAAATATATGTATCACCATGATTGATCATAGGTGTTAGGCAGGCTTTTGAATTTACATGTTAGATTAATCCATCCCACTTTGCCAATATTTTCGTATACCTAAAATTCCAAATCAGTATTGAGAATGATCTGTTAGGTCACACGATAACTTCCTATTTCCGGTAATGATATTTTTACTTTAAATTAAGTTCCCCTACATTACCTTTCCAAAATGGTAACGTTTAATTGCCAAGTGCGTCAATTAGCTTCGAGATAAATGGAAGGCAATTTTAAAAACAAGCTCAAAAACGTAAAGTAATAATTCAATATAAACCAGGAAGAAGAGATATATAGTTTGACGTCGAAAACTTTACGCCATTAAAATAGCACCTAATGATAACTTGGTGAAAAAAAATATAAGAGCCGTACCTTTGCATCGACTAAACCAATATTTTAAACTATATCATGGACAATATTCTCAATACACACAAGCTATAACATTTAACATTTTCTGGCGTTCCCCAGTAATAGAGCAAATACACAAACAGCAATGTCATGAACGATATAATACAACCAATCCTTCATTCCAGTGACAATTAGATACTGAAATTTGATAGCAATCAATTCGTAGAACCAGTTCTTGCAATTAAAAAATAATTATATTGTTAAAGATGGATTTAATTTCGAAGGAATATAAAATGAATAAAGATTACATTGATCATTCTTGCCATATTTTAGTAGATTGAGAGAACACCTATTTAATGCAAATATATGTATTCTCCTTTGTGTTATTTGCAGTACATAAGTTTTACTAAGCTTTCAACATGTTGCTATCAGCTAGGGAAAATATCTTACATTTTGTTCTACGCTATTTAGATTTTCTTCAAGTAACAAAAACGGAGATATATTGTTTATGATCATCTCAAGCCACAAACAGATTAAACATCTTAAAAGTGTATGATTTCCGGGGTCATAGTGACACATATGTAGTATTTGAGTAGACCTAATTCTCATGACTACTAAGTGTATGTATGTATGTATGTATGTATGTATGTATGTATGTATGTATGTATGTATGTATGTATGTATGTATGTATGTATGTATGTATGTATGTATATATATATATATATATATATGTATGTATGTGTGTATATATTTATATATATATATATATATATATATATATATATATATATATATATATATATATATATAATAACTATTTAGTTACAGGTTCTTCACTGTTTGTCGTCCGTTTATTGCACACACACACATATATATATATATATATATATATATATATATATATATATATATATATATATATATATGTATATATGTATATATATATATATATATGTATATATATATATATATATATATATATATATATATATATATATATATATATATATATATATATATATTTGTGTGTTTATATGGTTCATCAGTCGGTATTTTAACTCTTTGTCTACCATTTATTATATTAAAATGATGAGAAAGAGAAAAGCTAAGATTTTATTTCTAATTGTTTTTCTAATCATTTATAAACGTTTAATTTCGTCTCCAAGTATGTTCAATGGAAATATATACACCTCTTCATGCACGTATACCACCCATTTAAGCACACAACCAATCCAACCGACATGCATAATTGTATAACTTGCCTGGCTATCTCTTTCAATATACTTTTTAACATTTAATGTGGCAAAAATAATATGTGTTAGCATCCGAATAGTATTCAACCATGATGGACTATAACACTTGGCGTGAAGAGGATTTTGTGGAATGATCATGAGAGCCAGAAATATATTACCAGCCTGAAACACCTATCTCTTGAGTTTTTTAAATATTTGATTTCATTTGTGACTGAGAAGAGTGCAGATTTGCTCTCAGGACATCACAAGCCTTTGAAAACTTGTACTTGAAATCAGAACCATGATCATGGAGACTGCGTTCATTATCTTTATCAGAAAGATGTTTCTCTTTCACCAACTTTAATGGTCCACTCACAGTATGTTTGAAACTAGTTCAAAGGGAATGAATCGTAATGATTTTTAAACGGATTTCGTAACAGCAAACAGAAGTAAATGAATGCCTTCATCTCAATCTTTAGTCATATCAAAGCAATAACAGCGAATTATCTTCTTCAAAGTGTATTGAAAGCTTCTAAAGTCCCGTCCGTATCAGCATGTTTGACAGGAAAGTTAAATTCCTGAATGCCTAATTCGTGCATAACATGATGGAAATAAAATGTGACCCTTGAGCCGATTGGACAGATTTGAGATGAGTAAAAAGAACTTTATCAAGGCTTTTACTATAGTTTTTGTTTTGACGTTCATCAAAGGAATTGCTTCTGTGAACCTTGTGGACGTATAAATTATGGTTGCCTGAGTTAGTCTAAGGTAAGGTATAAATCAGGGGAATTCTGTTTCAATAGGATAAACTTTCTGATCCAAAAAGGATTGTAAGCTACAAGTGGATTAACCACACCCTTGTTTCCCGCTAGGTCGTTGTCTATTAATAAATGAATGCCCTCAAAGGGTACAAAATACACTATAATGACTGTCACATATCCTGAAACTGATTATGATGACAAATTTACAGAATGGAGAGGAAAATTAATAAAGCCGCGCTCTACTCTACGAATGAGAACACTTTCATTAGACATTTTCTAGGGTAAAGGACAAGTACCTGATAATAAAAGACTGAGAATTTCATGCATCCTTAACATTTTAATATGGATAGGATTAGCTAATCACCCAAGAGTGATAGAATTCGTCGAAATTAATGGTTCATACTTCTCCATAATAGAATCAGAATGGGCTTTATTAGACCCAACATATGTAGGGATTTCGATAAATGACCACGACATAAAACCCTGACCTCTTAGAAATAAGAAGATTTGGGATAGGTCTGTCTTCATTATGCTCCTTATATTTCATTTTGAAGGAATCATAAATAACGTGTTCTTTCCTCTTGAAATAGGTACAGGTAGTAGGAAGGAACAAGAAGTTTGAGTTATCAGAAGCTTGAGTTTTAGAAGTTTTGCCAGACTGAGTTTTAGAAGGGGTCGTATTAGGCTGAAAGACTTTTTCTACAGTAGACTGTTGTGTGACAGACTTGCCTTCAACAGTATCTTTGAGTTAAGACTTTTTCTACAGTAGACTGTTGTGTGACAGACTTGCCTACAACAGTATCTTTGAGTTAAGAATTAGTCTACAGTAGACTGTTGTGCGACAGACTTGCCTACAACAGTATCTTTGAGTTGAGATTTAGTCGTCATCGGTAAGAGCAGCATTTACGAAGGTCTTGATGCTATGCCGTTGTAGACGAGACTTATTTTCACTCGGAACATAGTTATTGAACTCTTTAAGTAATATGAGTTGTTTGATATTTTCTTTTGTCAGACTATCAAACTGCTTCTCAGTAGGACTAGAAAGAAAAGTCTCCTCATTTGATGTTGAGTTCACACAAAAATTGAAATGACATGTGATTTAGGGAATTAAAACCTAATAGAATTTAAATTTCGAAAAACAATTATCTGAAATATTTTAGCAAAAACTCAATTATCGCGAAGGCAAGAACCCAATTTTCTTTGTTAAGTGACTAGGAACGTACAAAGTAACAAAGAAAAGTGTAAAGCCAACAAGCTTTGTAAATTTAACAGAATAAATTAGTTCCTTAGATATCAAGGTAAAAACATGAAACAATATAAGTCCCTTCACTAAAAAGGTCTAGACGAATCGAAGTTCGAATATCAACGAAGTTCCAAGATGGAGAATGAAAGCGTCAAATGAAGTCAACAGTTCTAAGTTAAATCACTTATAATGTTCCAGATTAGAATTCCAGAATACATTTTCGCTAATATCTTTATCCAAAGCTTTTGATGACAGAAAACGAGCACATGTGTCTTTACCACAGTGAATAAATTATTAAATCCAAAATATTAGAAAACTTGTAAGTCAAGTGTCATAATTGTGCTGTACACGACTGATTCAAATTCGTTATTGACTAAGTTTTCACCCTTAAGCGAGACGCAGAAAAGACCACGTGACAGTATCAAAAGATGGAGTTACGTGATCTCTTAATTTAAACAACGCAGTAACGTAACATGTCAATTAGCACTAGTAGGCTACTATAGCTTTTGCTAATAATCAGTCATTTACACACTGGAAATGACTTTACAAATGAAACCTGTTTACAACAAAGCTTCTACGTTTGCTGGTAATGACCAGTCATTTTCACTCTTTATTTTCCAATCGCTGTCCCAGGCCAAAACAGAAAACTGAATTTTAGAAAAAAATATCAAATTCAGCGATTAAAAGCATAGTAACATGTAATGAAATCAGAACTAAATAAACGAGAAGTTAATACTAATACAAAACAATTAAATTACATGTACGAAACAACTGTCTCTTCTTGAATGGATAACGGAATATGTGATTCCATACTCATGTTCTACCTGATGTGGTCCCTAAATACTTGGTTGATAGATATCTCCTTAACCAATGAGAGATACCCACCCAGGCCAGCCAGGACTGGTGGCTTCGATTTAGTTTCCATTTATATCATCAAAATTGTGTTGAAATTATCTGATTTCTATTTACTTTTACATAACGTTCATCTTGCATGTTTATTAGATTTACAGTGACCGAACTAATCGAAATGAGTTTGACTTTCGAACTGAGAATCTAATGTTTCAAATACTGAAATATTTGTATTTTGTTTGGAGATGGATTAATATCAATGCGACTTGCTTTCAAAACTAGCGTTCCTAATACGCACTGTACGCTACTTGAAAATTGTGACATAAATATGGTTTAAATAAAATATTTCAAGGTCGTCATCAAGTTCCACCTTATCTATTTATTGCTTTTAATTCTTCAATCTGTGACCTGTTCACGATCCTTATATAGGTGTTTATATGACATGAAAGCTATAAATTAATAGATCAAGCACCAATGCTGAGCCCTCTAAGGAAGGAAGGCTTTGAACGAATACAGAGTCCAGTAAGGATGGATAGATCAAGGCAAGTATATAGTCCGCTAGTAATGCGTAGTTTGTGGACCATTAACGAGTCCACTATGGTAGTGTACAAGTACGAGACCACAAAGAATATATAATTTGAATGATAATATCGATACTGTTAAGAAATAAATTTTGTATAATACCTCACAATCAGAGAATGGATATATCGAGGAGCAAGCAGTACAGAGTCTGCTAAGAACGGATTGGCTGGGGACGAGTACAGATCCCGCTGAGAATGGATAGATTGTGGACAGATTACTTAAATTGCAAAGATAAATCGATGACCACATGCAAGACCGCTATAACAGGATAGCTTGTGGACCAGTACGCAACCCGATAAAAATAGATAGCTGAAGAACTGTCAAGAAGTTCGAATAGAATGGAGAGATCTTTGGAAAATAACCGAGAACGTTATAAACGTCGAGATTATGAACCCATTTCGTGTCGCTGCGTAAAATGGCTCGATCGAAGCATCTTCTTTTAACATATCTGCCAAAATGCGTGAACATAAGATTCTTTCCGTGGTGGTTAGGATTTCAATGGAAAGAAAGTCTGTTAAATATAGTAAAAATAATCGTTCAGTATAGTACAAAAGTCTGTTAACTAAAGTAATGAAAGTCTATTAAGTAAGCGAAAGTTAATTATATCACGCTGTATATAAATTCATTGCAGAAAAAAGTCTTTGTGTCCACGCAGTCTTCTAAATACAGAAACAAGAAACATTAATTTTCATTACTAATAAAACACACAATAGAACTATCGGTGACTTGATATTATATAATATGCTAAATAAGGCAAAAACTTAGATCAATATATAATGTGGGCTTATGCATGAGATGTTATGCTGGGTGAACATTTGTTTACAGTTTATAAACAAGTGTCTGGTATGGAATAACTTTTTTTGAAACACCAAGTACAAAATTGTTTTCTTTGATTCTAACCATACTTCTGATCATACTATTGAAAAGCGACGCTGAATATATCTTTTACTTTTAGTGTGGGAAGCAAGCTGACATTGTACTAAAGCATGCTTGCAGTTAATTCAGTGTGGAATGCTAGAAATAAATGGAATGTGTAATGCTTGCAGTGAATGAAATGTTGAATGCTTGTAGTTAATATTGCGTGAAAGTTCTTAGTAAACGGTTGTGTGAACTGAACGTGGAATGTTTGCAAGGAATGGAGTGTGGAATGCTTGTAGGAAATGGTATGGAATGTTTGTAGTGAATAGAGTGGTATGCTTGTATTGAATGTACTGTGGAATGCTTGCAGTGAATGGAATGAGGAATGCTTGGAATGAATGGAATCTGGTATGCTTGCAGTAAATGGAATGTAGAATGATTGCAGTGAAGGTAGTGAGGAATGTTGATAGTGAATGGTAATGTTAAATGCTTGCAGTGAATGATGTGTGGAATGCTTGTAGCTATTGGGCTGCGGAGTCTGGGTAAAATGCGATTTTTTAAAGATTAAATGGTAAAGAAACAAGTGCCATGGTAACTGAATTGACATGAACAGACATTAAAAGTACAATAATGAGTAGAAGGAGCAGTAGAAGGAATACAAGATTGAATAGGTCTGTTCAAGGAGAACATCACAGAAAAAATGTATGCTTTGAAGATTTAAGAATCAGAAAGTCAGAATTCATGTAAGATGAGATCGTTGACAACACTAGACATAATGCTGTTGCCTATGTAGAACATGTGTTTTTATATCTTTTAGATTTTTTTAATACAATTTGTAACATAAAGCAAATATAAAGTATAAACCATGATCGTAAACACTCTACTGCTAAAATAAGATGATCAACTTGTTTAGAACTTTTGTATCAAATATGATACACTGCCTTAAACGATATTAGGCATGGATGTCTGCGAAGTTATAGTCGAGACAGCATAAGTCACAAGAAAAGAACTTAGAATATAGAAGTGTTGCCATGCAAAGCGGTTGAGCAAAACTGCCTCTCAAATGCTCCCCAAACGATGTTAGTCCTTGCAATAATAAGTTTTATAAAGTAACAACTATTCCAACAGAGACATTTATTTAATGTTAGATTGTTTTAATCGTAGTGAGTCCCTTCGCACCATTGCGTATTATCAAATAAATCAAAGCCCACACATAACATTGCAGTTCTCATTGCCGCCCCGCACATAAACCCATAATTTATACCCTATTGGCAAATATTGCATACACTATAAGACCTGTACATACCAATCTGTCCCTGACAGACGCCATTACCACTTACTTGTCTTCTTGGCTAAACACTATGGTAGGGTAAACAGCTTATAGGGACTCGAGGTGAAAGATCATTTGAGTTTGGAAAACAATTTTAACGGTTGCCATATAGAAGAGAATTTTTGCTTACTGTTTTAGGGACGCCAGATGAAAGAGATACAAAAATATCAGTCATGCACATGTCTACAAAATGAACAAATGAAACAAGATTGATGGATCTTCAAAAGTCGCATAATTTGAGACACGGGTATCACAAAGTTCTCAACTCCTTGAGGTAACAAACAAGATGTCAGGAATAAATGGATCAAATAAGCAATTATCAATATCAGCAATTAACCTTGTTCATTATGTTTGAAGGTGTCGTGCGGTAATTCTACAGATTTACTACTATTAGGCAAAAAAATGATAAAGTATCGGATCAGACTACTTGTTAACATATAATTTTAAAAAGTAGGAAATACAAAAGAATTTAAACATGTATCTACATACCTATCACAAGAGACCGTCTATAATGAAGCTGAGTTATAAATTATTCTTTATGAGATATAATCTTTCAATATTAGAGCAAACCCACCTAAAACATTGGTAGCGTTGGAACATTAATTAATATCGACAAAAGTAAATCCAATGCTACAGACATTCATGGACTATTCCGTTACTGAGAAAGAATTAGTTTTTATGTGGCTCTCGGTTTCAATAATACCTTTAACAGCGTCACAGAGTATTGTACATCACTTGTGAAAATCTTATAAGATGTATAATGGAAAATGTCCGATCTTTATAGGAGTACAATTTTCTTGACATGTATATCTTAAGATGGTTATCTGAAACATATCGCTTGCTGAAATCCAATTGTATGCCAAGATGATTAACACTATTTGCACAGAACATAAATCGAACTAAAGCAGCAAACCGACAGTTTGTTTAATTTCCAACTTTACACTCACTAGTTGCCGTAGACCACATGGTAATTCATTGGCATTGTTTTCTCAAAATAAATTTATAATTGAAATATAAGTTTCGGAGGTATTTGGCTGTAATCTTTCTTTAAAGTTGTATTTCTCATCAAAATGAAACTCGTGGTTTGAAACACTTATAGTTCTTTTTCCACACCAGAGGACATGTTCTGAATATCACCGTGGCATGCGGGTAAGGGCAGTTCAGAATGAATTTTGAGATCGCAATCCGTTATTTTTTTTCTCTTTGATCGGTGACCTCCAAAAACCTTAAGATAAAAATTCTGAACAAGAAGACGACAATGTAGTCTTGTATATTTTCTGATATGGTTACATATTTAACTTTGGGAAATTTAATGACATAGATCAAATTATATTTTGTTCTACATATTTGGAACTTTAATTTGTTTCACAAGCATGATAATCACTTAAAGATTGCTTATTTTTACAGAAGAAAACATTGTTTCGCAGGCTCACAATGATGTAAGTCTATCAGCATTCAAATGAAAACGTTATTAAAATATAGGACGTATCACATGGACAACGAACGCCAATTCTTCACCGGTATTCATCTGCGGAAATTATATTTATCTCAAAGTTTTTGCAGATCTTCTGTATACCACCTCAACGACCGCGTAAAAGAACATCCCTACACGTAGGAATGCAAGACACAGGTAGAGTGTAATATTCGTTATCAAAGAGGTGCGATTGCAAAAGGCGATGAGAAATCCGATGGATTGCCAGAGTCGATAATTGGCGAAGGCAGCTTCTGTATTATTCGTAAACAGGAAGCCGTACAGCGCTGAAAGCGAAAACAGATAATAGGTTTAAGCATAATGTACGAAAATAATGCTAATTACAAATGTATTGCTCCGAAACTGTCATGTACACTGTTTTAGACAAGGCATGTTCCGACTTGTATGTACATGCATTAAGCGTTTAGATTCGAAATAACATTGATTACTGAAATAAATCTTATAAAACAAGGGAAATAACTGATTGGCACAAAACGTTTGAAACATTTCCTTCGAATCAGAAAAAGTAATATTCACCTTTAAAGAAAGAGAAATAATAATAATAATGATACTACTACTACTACTACTACTACTACTACTACTACTAATAATAATAATAATAATAATAATAATAATAATAATAATAATAATTAGAGTTCTTATGTTTATACCTGGATAATGTTTCGTTGAATGTGAAAAAAATTTTTATTTGTAAGGTTTTATATAATTAGAATGTTTTTTAAAAATGTAATGAAATGTAAGAAATAATATAGTACATTTTCCACTGACAATTACCTGATAGAAAATGAAAGATAATACTTGTGATTCTTACTAATGTTTACTACTTGGCTACGCAATCATGTACTTACCCTCTACTGTAGAAAAACACTAACATACCAAGAGATATTACTACTTTTAAATGAACTTTAGCAGGAAGTAAAAAGATACTGATCAAATCTATTTGTGATCATAGTAACGTTGTGAGGAACAGAGACATTTGAGAACCACATTCAAATAGCTGCACTGTATGTGAACTAATATACCATCTGCTTAACACTGAAATACCAATCTTATGCAAACGTGTCTAATCCATTTGGCCCGCTACATTGCTGTAACTGTAAAGAAGATAAAATATGACTCAAGACTAGAATCTTTGTCGTAAATCATTCCTTTCAAAATTACTGACTTTTAAAAACAATTTCGGAAGACAATCGATAGAAAAACGTTTATGTAAATAATTTTGCAATCAGCAAAGCTGAAAAATATTGAAATGAAAATAATGTATTTTAAGGCACATCAAGTATGATAGAACAACATATTACATTAACTCTTACTTTCATTCGCCGGTAGATGAATGTTAATTCTAAAACATCGGACAAATTTAAAAAATATAAGGGTTCTCTTCTAAAGTATAGCCGCAGACAAATATAGCACGCATCGGCTAATTATAGAGTTGTTTCAGGTGATGAGACTATGAACGAAAAGACGTGCAACCATAGCGTCCTATATGCAAAGATTCAGCAAAACTCGGTCTTAAAGCTGCGTTTGACGTTTCTCCATTTCTAGGACTACGCTAGAATGACACTGTCGTGGTGTATGATATCTAATAAAAGCAACGCTCTACACGAAAAGGAAATATCGCATAATTTTTGACAAAATAAATTCCATACTGTCGAAGGAGGTGCTTTGAACGTGTTTATTCTTTGACCATAATGTCAATTTGATATTTGGTGTAAAATCAAGTCATTGTGCATTAAAATTACTTTCTATGAACTGGACATATATTTTCTGATTTCTAGTTAATATTTCATCTGCATCTCTTCTCCTAACACAACATAGCACAACATATTCTTAATTTCATATCATTTAAATGTGTTTGTGTCTCTTTAGATAACATATTGATTTGTTGAGATGAAAGACTTTTATTCTGTAAATAGTTTGTTCAATATTCATGTGTATCAGGTGAAGACAAGATCGGATTTAAATCAAACGACAACTATTGCCGGCTTTTCCACGGCGTAAACAAAACTTATAAATGTATAAAGTGTTCCGTATGTAAGATGTTTTGATATAAGCCCAGCATTAATTTCCGATTACTTTAAAAAGATCACATGACAGAATTATTGCTCCATAGAGATATTAACGAGATTTCGCCGGAACTGATTCAAATGTGAGAAGTGTATTTTCAAGATACTCCACAAATGCTTGAATAGTTCAATCAAGGGTAGGGTAGTACAATTTTATTATCGACGGAAGAATGAGTTGTTGACAAAGGTATATGATAAGCATTATTGAACACTTAATCATCGACTTGGTTTGTCTCATATAGTAACACTGTTGAGTTAAGGTTTTAGAAACAAAGCAAATATTAATCAAAGGATGAAACAATATTTCCCATTTTAATTAGTAAAAATAAACACTCATCTCTAAAGAAACATATTTTCCGTGGAAGTCTCAATTCAATGATCCATCTGATGCGACCTAAACAGTGGTCTCTCTTGACATAAAACTGCAGACACGCATGTTATAAAGTTTACTAGATTTGTCCAGAGAATAACTGTTAAGATTGATTTGTCCGCTAAAAGCATCTAATCGTCGAGAGGCTCTCATAATTATTTTAGTTTCGTTAACGAACTAACGCAGTGAGCACAAATGACAAAATGACACGGTATTAGAACACAAGAAAAATTTAGTGTGTAAAGCTTTTAAATACGTTCATGTTTAATACTTTGAGTATATGTACATGAAAGGGAAGATATTAGCCCTAATCCGCTCTCGTCATAGTTGATGTGGCAGCGAGCTGGACCTATTAAATAAACAAATGTTCGCTTTCGAAAACAAATGTTGTGTTATTTCTATTTTCTAAATAATTTGTGAACACGTTCTTTCAGATTCATAAAATGAAAATGAAATTAATGACTGGATAATTAGTAAAAGAAAAAAGCTAGCAAGGGATAAAATGGAGATATTTAGAGATGAAGATATGTGAGGTCAATATCTCCTAAACATGGTGTTGATCACTATGCTATAATTAAACTCATGGTGAGATCTAGTCCTTCTGGATGTTATAATTAACATTTCAATGTTCGTTACAATAATAAATAGCCCGTTTTAGAGCCATCCACATCTTTTAAAAGATACTTTGCTATTATTGCTAGTTTTTTTCCCCAATACCTGCTTGTTTGTTTGTGCATGTATATTTTCTGGATAAAAAAACACTCAATCGGAAATGTCGATATCCGTGTGTAACATTGTCTTATGGGCATAGGTTAAACTTATGTAAAAATGACTTGTAAAGGTAATTGTCAGATATATCTAATATCGTGTATGTACCAAAATTGTGTTGGAGTTGTACAGTTTCATCTTGTTAAAAATATGTGAAGTGTAATATTTATCTACAGTATTAAGCAGAGCTACAGGCAATGGATAATGACTATTCCTTTTTAATTGATTGAATCGAATATCCATTATACAAATTTCGAAATAGTAATACATCAATAACATTTTTCATTCTAAATATTCCATCTAAGCATTTTAACTATAATACCATGCCCACTAAAGCCTGCTTTTCACTATTCTTGAAATAATATAACAAGCAAACTAATGTCTGTCATTGGCTGTTCGTGAATCCACTTTGATCGAATTTCTTATTAGCCTTTAATGTGTATCTCCTTGCTAATGATGTTTTTGATGATACACTTCTATGATTTTGGCCGAGAACATAAATGCTAAATATGCAGCTTATTGTATTTGTTCCTTTTCGGATTTATATTGTCTGTAAATTATGGTTAAAAATAAAAGTAATAGATGGTGTACAATAGTAGACTGAAAGAAAATTTTGTCAACTGTTTGTAAAACATTTTAAAAAGTCATAAATTTATACTGCTTTAACGCAAACCTTGGTCATAGGTTTGTCATGCATAAAAGTATAACGAATGTATGATTCTTTTCAAGCATTGCATATCACAACTAGCAAGCTGTTATCTAAAAGTACAAGATAGCAAGAGTAGTATCCATTAGTAGCAAATAAGTATCTTAAACTCATTAATCAACATCATATCTACTTGTATACTAAATTATATGGACATGAAATGCTTTAGGTAAGCAGAATGCTATGCTAAATCTAGGACTTGTCTAGATTTTGCTTTTAATTAAACGTACCGATCAGACTCCCACCCCGGAATCTCAGCCCCGGGAAACTGACACACCATGGAGTTATGATATTGACATTGGAGCCAATTTGTATGAAATAACATACGCCTAAATGATTTCTTTCAGACCCATAGATCTTTCAATATAGGTTGGTGCCTTAGTAATATTGGCAAATAAGAGACTTGTTTATGTTTCGTCAGAGAGTAAGAATAGCAAACAACTGAAACTGTAACCTCTGTACATTTAATGAATGCTGTTCGCCAGCAAGCGTGCATCTTGACAAATGGCACTGATACACATTTCCTCTAGAAGTATTTTTTTTCTTCCTGAAACAATACAGTTAGATCCAAATAATTTCGCAGCTCGTGAGGGTTATTTTGCTTGTTTTATCATGAATATTTAGAAACAGCAAAATATTTTAATAATTATCCCCTTTAGAGGTTTCCAGACATTAATAGTTTCTGACATTTATAAGCCATCTCAGACATGTTTTACATTCACAACCAGATTAAAACATGTGGGCTGACCTGAAAAGGGTTTTTTGAAACGAAAAAAAAAAAACAACAAACAAACGAAAGAAAGGAATTGATCTAAATTATATAAAAAATATTATTTCCTATGTTTAATTTTGCATCTTTCCCGGTCTTCATCCATCTCTTGTTAAACTCTAAATAATTCATGATCTTGTTATTTTATTTATGTTATTGTTTTTTTTTTTCTTAATATTTATTTTCATTTGTTTTGTGTTGTTTTTAACTTATTTGTCTCTGCCCTCCAAAATAATATCATAACTTTGTTAACTTGTCTACAAATTCGAAACAACTCCGTCATCCTCAACATAAGATAAAATTGTTGCTTCCCTTGAAAGGGTTTATAGAGTATAAAACACTATTACTGCGACTTGCGCACTTAGATAAGAAACGTTCATGACAGGAAGTAAGCTCAACGATAAGCCTATGATAACTCTGTCCTCAATGTCTGATAAATATTTACATTTGGGCCGACAAATGATATGTTTCTATATGCATATATTTTGTTACTACCTTTAAAGTTATTTTTGCTCTATTAGCATTCCGTCCATATAGATTCACCCGGCTCATAAATAATAGTGACTTCTATATTCTATATTATATCCCTAATGTAAGATCTGTTATGTCCGGAAAATAATTAATACAAATACCAGAAACACGTGTTGCCTTACAACGGTTAAAATATGCATGGCTTATAACAAATTGTTCAAGATTGTCTTTAACTTGCAGCTTTGTTTATTTATCGCTTTTAATGTTGAATTTGTGCACAGTAAATGATGATGCCAATGGTGTATATATTATGATATGAAAATCGAAATTAAAAGTTCGAGGACCGCTACTATGCCTACATAGGATGGGTGGCTTCACCATTAGTACAGAGAGCTGCAGTCCGAGTTTCCACTGACCCTTGAAACATTTTTGATATTTCGTTTTTTATGTTGGGGTGTAGGGTCAGAGTCCATTCCCTATCAAAAACTTGGAATTTGCCGACACCATTTGGTGTCGGCATAGGGTGCTCGCCAACTATAAGCTTTAGCAAATTTAAATGACCTTACATTGACCCATCCTTACATTAAATCGATAGGGAAATCATTTATCTTCTCAGAAATTGCAAGCATAACACCGATTTTGTATTTAATCAATGTTGACGAATTTTGACCTCGTTCGCTCTATTTTCATTTCTAGTCACAGGACTAACAAAATATCGCGGCCGATATGCATATAACGTCACAGGTCAAGTAGTCAAGTGATGAGAACAAAACAGTGTTGACATGCAGTGTTGACATGTCACGCGATGTCTACCATAACAAGAAAAATCACGTAGTTTTCGACATATTAATTGACATGACAGCAGCCCGAAACGTGTCATTGTCGCATCTTCCTGGAAAGAGGCTGACATATCACGCTGAAATGAGATGCACATCGCCATTGACAGAAATGATGCGCAGATAGAACACAGTTGAAGAATGAAATTATTGAACTACCTGACAATTATTCAGTCTTGCTACATATTCATATGAAACGATAAGTTATTATTTTACTACTAGGTTTAATATATTGGAAGATAAAAGACTTCAATTATGGCTGATAAAGAAGATGAGATGTGGATAAAAATGAAAACTACAAAAAGGTAATTTGACCATTATGCCAATTTCTTCAACTTGTTGCACTAACTCGTACAAACACAGCATCATGCCTTAAATACCTTTTCCTTGATATACTTTGACGAACATATGAGAAATATAGCGACATATAAACTGCGTTACTTGATGTTTGGAGACGTGTGAAACTAACAAGATTAAGTTTTTGTTTGATCTTTAATTGTATCGGTAGTGAAAAGTTAGAAGTTAACATGTCATAAAGCCATATATATTTGTACAATTTCAGAAATATATATATATATATATATATATATATATATATATATATATATATATATATATATATATATATATATATATCAGTGTATATCATAGAAGCTCACAATATAAGGTGTATGTATGTGACACGATGAGCTAATGATGCTGTAAAATACTGAATGCAAATATCATAGTATTAACAACATTTCTGCATCTTGGGATTCTTGATTATGTCAAATAGTATGCGTCTTAAAGCTAAAACTACATATCCTTAAAAAATGTTACACAAATTTTCATACAATTTCGTTTTAGGATTGTCAAAAACTCATTGCAACAACAGTAATCGAGTCTCATTTGGTACAAGATACAGGCGGAGAGTCTAGTAATATCTATTACAGTATAACATCCCAAATTTAAAGGCTGGATTTGCATTCACTCAACCTAGGGGTTTATAACTGGATAGTTAGCTGGCAGTCAAATATCAGTTAAATTTGACATGAATAAAATTCCCACTTGATGATCCAAATTAAGACTGTTGACAGATAAAACAATCACAGACATCTATTTCATTGTTTTTGCTAATTTCTTACACCTGTCAGAGAGTTTTTTTTATTGTAAATGATTTTTAATTTGACACTGATGGAATACGGAGAAGCTGACGTTAAAGATATACTGGGCTGAGTTATTCTATATGCGTTCATAGCAGATTCTGTAAAACATCATAGATGAAATTTAACCTTTGATTGGTATTTCTTTCGTTTTGGTCGTTTTATAGATTTTGAGCTCCACTGACAGTGTTATATTCTCAGGGTCAGACACAAACACATGTAAATGACAAAAACATTGTAATTTCGTCTAGATTAATACATCCCAGTCACTGGACTGCACTCAAGAATTCACTCCAACACTCCACTCTACATTCTAAACGATGTCACACATTCGCAAATTAAATAAGGTACAAGGTACCTGAAAAATGTTAACTAAAAAAGTAGAATCCATGCTATACAAATGAAATTTCAGTCGTTCTGTTAACTTTATTTTGAAATAGCCATTACTAAAATTAGCACGTGATACATTAGATACATAATTGAAAACACAGGTTTGAAACAAGGGTACAAAACAATAAATGTCATATTAAATGTCACAGCTCAGGGTTTTCTCCATGACGAAGCTTACATTACTGATAAGTTTATGCTAAATGATATTGTCTGATCAAGAGTATATAGGAAATGACAAGCTGTTAAACTTTTAAATATGATGGTGTTTTGTGTAGTGTGGGAGTGGAATGAGTAATTGAATATTTTAGTGCTGAATAGGCAGGGAAGGTATAACGAAAGCCAGGATGAACACAGCAGTTTAACATCTCCATGACAGTTTTCCATTTACATTGATAAAGGACATATCTCTTCCATGTACATTGAAATAGGACATAATCTGTTCCATACACATTGATATAGGACATATCTGTTCCATATATATTCATATAGGACATAATCTGTTCCATACACATTGATATAGGACACATCTGTTCCGTACACATTCATATAGGACATAATCTGTTCCATACACATTGATATATGGCATATTTTTCATACGCATTCATATAGGACATATCTCTTCCATGTACATTGAAATAGGACATATCTGTTCCATATACATTGATACAGGACATATATATTCCGTACACATTCATATAGGACATAGTCTGTTCCATACACATTGATACAGACATAATCTGTTCCATAAACATTCATATAGGACATAATCTGTTCCATACTCATTCATATAGGACACATTTGTTCCATACACATTGCTATGGGACATACATTTTCCATACGCATTCATATAGGATATAATCTCTTCCATACCCATTGATATATGACATATCTGTTCCATACACATTGATATAGGACCAATCTGTTCCATACACATTGATATAGGACATAATCTGTTCCATACACATTCATATAGGACATAATCTGTTCCATACACATTAATATAGGACATAATCTGTTCCATACACATTGATATAGGATATATCTGTTCCATACACATTGATATAGGACATATCTGTTCCATACTCATTGATATAGGACATATATTTTCCATACGCATTCATATAGGCCATAATCTCTTCCATACCCATTGATATAAGATAGAATATAATTTTTCTGTACACATTGATCTAGAGAATAATTTGATCATTACACTTTGAGAAGCAGAGAGGCCTAACTCTACAACTGTCTAGAGAACTTATTTTTGAAAACTAAGAGTTCCTACGAAGGCTGAAAATAAATTTTTGCATTAACAATGAAAACTTCTCAAAATGACCACATTTTTTGCTAATTTTATTCACAATATGTTCACTGCGCGTATGTCATTCAGCCTCTCTGCTTCTATAAATTAAAAATCAAGGAACACAGATTTTTTTCTAATACCTTGATCTTGAATCATGAAAATTTATCGTTATAAATCCAAATGGAACAATTTGTGCTTTACAAAAGAAAGTTTTAAATTTAATCATATCCATGTCCCCTGTACACCAACTATAATAAATATGTTGTAAGGCATAATTATCTACGCCATTAAATACAACCAAAATATTACAGTTATCTCTGATCACCTTAGGTATATGCGTGCATCTCTGAGTAACATAAATCACGTTAGTATTTTTATGTCTACCTCAAGAAAATATTCTAGATGGATTGTATTGTTTATTCAGCAACACATCATCGTACACTACGAGGTTATTAATAAATCCATCTAAGTCATCCCCGGATGGAGCTTCATCAATATCGGTCATAAACTCAATGATATCATTTTTGTCTTCGTCCAGTAATTTTTGCATTTTGATTAAAATCTTTAAGTACTTCGTAACATCGTTGATCATCTACAGATGGCGATACTAAATACAACTTATTCCACTTTTGCCATCGCATTATCAAATTAAGCAATAATTGTGTCTTTCCACTTCCGGACGGGCCTAATATAATCATTCAGATAGAATTTGATAACGCGGGATGATGCCTTACTGGCTCTTGTTTTCGAGTCGCAGAAAAGTCATTTATGTCCATATAATAATAATAATAATAATAATAATAATAATAATAATAATAATAATAATAATAATAATAATAATAATAATAATAATATGAGTTTATATTGCGTTCGATGTAGAGCAACAACTCCACATGTAGATTGACAACGATAACCTCAAAAAATAAGAGACGCGCACTTCCAGGTAAATGTGGAAAATGTGGTAGAAGCAAATATAAATTTATTTCCGCGTCGCAAATGACGCGTGGTGGTAATATTGCTGCATCGCTAGGGGAATTGATAGGAACTCCATGGGCTAAATAGTGGTCCTTCAACTCGTCTCGATATCAGACTCGATAACCAAGATCAAACAAAACCCTGGAGAGATTCCAGTAAATAAGATCGATCAAGCGTGTCACATTCATGATGTCGCGTATAAAAGTCCATATTTGCAACAACGGCATCTCGCAGATTTAATGTTGATTCACGCGTTAAATTCTATGACTAATAAATCTCTCAGAGAATCTCTTGCTAGCTTCCTAATAAAATCTGCTATGAAATGTAAAATAATGCTAGGGGCTGGTAATTAATCAACTCATTATTATAATGGTATCTGTTTAATATTCCCCGAGAGGTAAGGCAGCGATTAGCAAACTTGCTGCCTCAGCAAAAGTTGCACGTGAAATTGCTGCAGCGTGGTCAGCACGACAGGCAATATGGCAAATCTTTCTAAATCCACCTAAAAAATTCAATACGCACATTTCGATGTCACTGTTCCTAATGAATTTCATCAAGCGGATATATTGTTTTTATCACACGATACCATTAAAACAGGTAGTCATCAAGACACATACAGATACGCTTTAACCGTCGCTGATGTTGCGAGTAGATATAAAGAAACAGAGCCGCTATGAACAAAGACAACATCTGAAGTTGCATCTACGTTTAAACGAATTTATCAGCAAGGACCATTACGATGGACATAACTACTACAGGTTGATCCTGGCAAAGAATTTCTTGGTACAGTATCATCGTTGATGAACAAGCACAACGTTAAAATCAGACAGGGACACACGGAAATTCATCGTGATCAGGCAATCTTTGAACGATTTAATCGAACACTTGCTGAGTGGTTATTCGGGTATCAATATGCAAAGGAAATATCCACAGATACAAGATCTCGTGAATTGGTTGCGAGGTTACCGAGTTTGATAGCTGTTCTGAATAAGGAAATTTCTCGTGCAACTTCTATGAAACCATCTGACACGATCACAATACAATATATACAGATAAAACATGAATCTATTTCTCAACCAGTACTTGGAAATGTTACGGTTAGATATTTATATGAACCTGGGGAAACTGAAGAAGGCAGAAAAAGAGCAGCTGTTCCTATTTAGAGTGTGACCATACACAAAATTTCCAGCGTGGTAAGGTCCACAGGTAGACCTGCAATCTACAGTTTAGATTCAACTGCTCCTCAGCATGGATTTGTACGCGAACAATTACAATTACTTCCTGAGGATACACAGTTACCACCGAGCACACTTTTATAAACATGCAACCCCGCCCCCGACGTCGATTACACTCCAAATAGGTCAGCATCACATTTTTGCGTGTGTGACCAAGACTATTATTATATATATCAACGGTAAATTGTATTGGGTTATTGCTGGAATACTGCCACAACATTATTGCGTTGCAATTTGCGCAATGATTATTTTGTCGTTGTTTTTAACATCACAATAAATTCCACATCTGTATCAAACTCGCGATTATTTTTGGTCGCATTGTTTATAGCTGGTTAATTTTTTATTGATATCGACACGGTTAGTGATTTATTTGGTTGTTACGCAATCCATGATAACCTGTTTCAGTTGAGATATTCTTCTAGCTCGAGATACTGCGAAATAAACTAAATTTGACCACTCAATACGATCATCGACGATCCAAATATTAATATAAGTGATAGTTAATCCCTGCGACGAATGAATCGTTATAGCGTGAACTAACGTCCATGACGATTTATCCATGTTTTATGCGCTCTTGACAACATCGACTGCCCAACAAAGGGTGGCGGTTGACCATAGTTGCCGCACATAATCACAGCAGTATTCTTTAGTTACAGCCAATCAAGAAATATTTTTAATTCCTCCAGAGACACCGTGCATATTTCGTCCCATAATATGTCTTTGCAATTTCAACATCTGCAGATTTACAATAACTAAGTATATTTTTTGGTTTTATCCTCCATGTTCCCCATTCACCATTACCGAGTTTTAATAAATCTTTATATTTTTTGTGTACATAAAATGAATCCGTAGCAACTCTAACAGCGTAACGAGGAAATATGTTTATCATCGATAATAGATTCATCGAAACATAAGCTAGCATCGAAGATCTTAAATGAGTAAACTGCGGTGACTCTCCAGCAGTATAGCTCATAATGTTTTGTTTCATCTGATAAATAAGCATTACATCGGCTTTAAATGTGTTTTTCTCCATCGTATCAGCGATTATAAAATCGAGTTCAGCATCGTCCATAATTAATCTTGTACACGTTTGTTTATGATCATGTGGGCTTCCTTGTGTAAACTTACCGATTATTTTTCTGCCGAGATCTTTTGCAAATTTCTCATCGTGTTTAGCATCAGACACATCAGGTTCTGGCAGCCAAACTTGTTTCTGCACGCTATATAATATAATAGCTTCAGTTACTTTCAACGATACTAAACTTTCAGCATCAAGCATATACCACAATAGCACTATTGGACCCAAACGTGTCTCTGAAAAATGTTTTCCAAACCACGCATAAACAATCGGATGGAGATCCGAGTGTATCTCAAACAACTCTAAGCGGACGAATCCGATTAGGTCAAAATCTGGTAAGAGTCCGTTTATCGCATCCCTGGTCATGTCATGTGTAGGATGTCCAACTCTCTTAAAGTATTTAAAACACTCTCCATATCCAAGAAAACTCCCAGTATAACACGTTACCATATCAACTGAGATAACGTCGTTGTAATTATATTTAGTATTCCACAATCCACCGTGCCCGTATTCGATACAACTCCTCACGACATGTTCAAGAAATTCCGATCGTGTCGGTTTCCATGAGTTTTTTTTTCTGAGCGAAATGAGCAGCAACCGATTGTACGGTAAAACAATTACTTAGTAATTGTCTAACCTTGACATTGTCATAATGATCACATTCCGAAACAGCCACACAGAAACAGGGTCACGTTTGCTAATATCACCGATGGCATCGTGGTAAAATTTAACCTTTCTTTATATTGGAAATACAGTTACAGCATTAGTCCATGCATGTGAGTTATGATCAATGATTGTTATATTGTTTCCATTTTTTATATATTTTGGTTTGTACAAATTCTCTCCGGTTAATGTTTTTACTGCTACTGGAAATCTTACTAACATTTCTTGAACTTATTCAGCCCACATATTTATTTTTTACGTCTTAAATCTGTCAAACCGTTTACCCGTATCGCGTTTGTGAAGTGTTCTATGACTCGCTCAGCAACAATTTATTCTTGACGAAGTCAAGAATGACAGTTTCATTTTCTTGTGTTCCCCCAACGTAAGGTTTATCATTTAGCGGATACGGCTTGTCTATTCCAGTCAGTATTCCTGGTTTGGAAGTTTCACCAAACACAATAATATTCCCTGACTTTTGGACGAATTCACTCTTGTCTCAAATAATCCATATATCATCGTTGGTATTTACAAAATTATTTTACTCAAATAATATATTTCCGAACATCAAGGTAGTCAATAATCTCTCTTCTTCGTTTTTCACACATCACATATGTTGTACTTCCAATCCTGAATATGGACCACACTTGAGCCGTACCATCGTCGCGAAATTCCTTCTTGGCTTCACGGATGCGTTTAGTTGCATCCGCATTAGTTAAAGCTAGATCTTGCATTAGGAAACTAAATTTGTGTAGTCTGTCAAGATCAAATCTAGCGGTGGCAGGTTCAATTGCGGATAATTCTTGCATATTATAATTAAGGGAAATATGTAACTAAATTGAAGTATTAATTAAATATATATGATTCAACCAAATTACTGCCACTGGCTTAAGATTGGTTACACGTCTCAGTGTAACAAAAATTGAGTAAACGAGTTTTGCAGTTATCAAATGCAATGCGTTAAAAACGGGAGCCTAGGACCTAAAACGTGCCTGCGGCGTGGTGTTGAAGTGCAAGGAAAGAGGCACTTGTGTGCGCAATGTGGGGGCAAAAGATACAGAGAGTTTAAAAGTTTATAACGATACAGAATATAGCGCTGAATCGGTTATAAAGCCCGAGGAAAATTACCTGGCTAGATTTTCAAAACAATGATTTAAACAAATAGTATATAATATATACATGGAGCAAAATGAGTTTGTGTCACATCCAATCATAACCAATTATGAAGCATCTCGTAATGGCATCATCAGACATTCAGACATTGCAGACTGAACAGATCAGTATGTAATGTTACCAATGCTGGTTATCTTGCGTTTAAAACCAAAGGAAATACTAATTATTTATCACATAGATTTGTGATCGAGTGTTTTATGTGATATATTAAAGATGGGTATGTGTTTCACCACCTCAACTGCAATAAACTTGACAACTCACTTGGAAATCTACGTATTATCACGCAAAGTGAAATAGTTTCATTGTTTCTCGTCGTTCTTGTTCTCGTTGTTGTAGCTTTTGTTGTAGTCGTTGTGATTGTTGTGGTGATTGTAATTCAAACTGTTGTGATAGCAATCGTGGTGATCATTGTGGTAATGATTTATCAACCTCTTCTATATATTTATTTACAATTTCATCAAATCTGTTAAAATTTCTAATATCATCATTAGATCTGATTTCTGGAATACCATTAGAAATACGATATACAGCCTTGACGCAATTGTCAGAGCTTAGAGATTTAACATGTTCTGGTTTTACATACTTTTGTGTTTTATAATATCCAAACGCGACAATACCAAATAATTGTTTTGGATCCCTGATAGCAGAAATACCTTCAGGCGTAAATTTATCTATTATCTTAGTTCTGGCTCTTGATGGTTGAGGAGGCTGAACGGGTGATGGTTGAGGACGTTGAACGGGAGGTGGTTGGGGTGCTTGAATAAGGCCAGCAATATCAACAGGCAATGTTGCAAGAGCTCTTAGTGTTGCCTCAGTTGCTGTAACAATTTTCTTCGTTGGTTCGACAATCGATTGAAATAATTATTTTGTACCCTCCTCAAATTCAAATCGAGAATCCTGACGCGATTGTAGTTGTTGCTTAACAGAATCACAAACAAGTAGATATTTTTTAATTGCTTTTAGTCGCTCTCGAGCTAATGTAGCTGAATGTGGTTCTACAATACTCATTATGGATAATATTTATGCTGGCTGTTTAATTCATGGCAGCAGAGAGGCTAAGTGACATACGCGTAGTGACCAGTTTGTGAATAAAACGAGCCAAAATCTGGTAAATTAGAGAAGTTTTCATTGCTGAGGCAAACATTTGTTTTCAGCCTTCGTAGAAACCCTTAATTTTCAAACTTAAGGTCTCTATAATGTTGTAGGGTTCAGCCTCTCTGCTGTTGTTTGATATATGATATAATCTGTTCCATACACATTGATATAGGACATAATCTGTTCCATACACATTGATATAAGACATAATCTGTTCATTATACATTGATATAGGACAAAATCTGTTCCAAACACATTGATATAGGACATAATCTGTTCCAAACACATCGATATAGGACATAATCTGTTCCATACACATTGATATAGGACATAATCTGTTCCATACACATTGATGGAAGACATAATCTGTTCCATACACATTGGTACAGGACAATCTGTTAAATACACATTGATGTAAGACATAATCTGAATCCTTCATCAAACTGCTTTTAACAAGCGAAAGTAATCACTCTTATTATATACTCATTTTTTTCTCCGTTAACTTTACATTGTCAGAATTGTTCAATATCCAGCGATATTGAACACCTTCATATTGCACCCCCACGTGACTGATGCACGTGAATAAAGAACTACTTTCTATAGTAAACAAACAATGGACGGAGACGCCAGTACTTTAGTTTTATTGTGTTTGTCGGTGGATGAAGTAAACCAACTGTTTGAACCAGTTGAAAGTAGAGATGACAAAGTTGAGAATGTGGATGAATTCATAGAATCACAGAAGTTTTCAACGAAGCTGGCAACTGAACGTGATATCAGAAATGTTCAGCGATGGCTGTATGAAAACAAACGTGAGACACGCTGCATTGAAAATATCATTCCGGAACATTGTTGAAATCGAAATCACATTCCATAGTAGACTGGACGGAACTCAGCAAGAAATGAATCTGTTGTTCACAAAAAAACAATATTGAAACCAGCATCTTCTTAAGTATTTATGTTTAAAAACTTTCACATTTTTCTAGCTTACGATTCCAAACTATCCATGGCAGAACAGAAACAGTTATACAGATTGTTGTCATCGCCAGTCCCTGAAGTCACACGTACATCGTACGGAAAACACACAGGAGATAATCAGAATTTGGCTGTATTGACAGAAAAACAAAATCTCTCAATTCCTCACCAGTTTGGAACTTTGTTCAATGGCGCAGTAATTCATAATATGACTTTAAATTTGAATTTAAGATAGACCAAAATGGGATTTCGTTTTTAAATGAGTGAGCGCGCGGTACGCTATGAAGTCAAAAGGTCGATGGGCGGAGCTATATGCGCATAAATACTATTATTGTGTATTGAAGGAGAATCGACGATTGTCAATTTATTTATTTTAATAATAAAATAATACATGTTATTATGAAATATATTTGGCTGTGAATTTTATTATTAAGTCTTTAGTAATGAAACAAAAATGAGCATATAATAAAAAGGTTACTACATTTGAATGGGCAAATATGAGATCTCTTTTTTCGGATGAATATACTGCACTCCCAAGGTCGTGCAGTATAGCCATCCGAAAAACTCGTTTATATTTTCCCATACAAATGCAGTAACCTATAATTATTATGTATAAAGTCTGTAAAATTATTTAGCAATTTTAACAACACCTTAATACTTCAATCTGCCTTATTGCATTTTACCCTTCTCCTTCTTCTCCAGGTGAAAACAATCATATGGTTGGATATCCGCCCTGATGAAACACCGTTTATGTTTTGCCTGAGGTCAGTTTGCCCAAAACATTGTCGCCTTTATTCATTATAATTTCTCTGCGAATGATCGAATCAAATTCACCAGTACATTAACTATTGCCTTAGTTTATTCGTTCTCTGACCATCCATACAATTGCATTGATGATTTTTAAGAAGACAGATGAGATTGACGTTTCTAATAATATATATTAATTAGCATCATATGTGTCAACTTGCCTTTACGATTGTGGCGATAGCTTGTTTGCTGTACTGTCTCATTAGTTCCGTAATCTCATTCATTTTTAAAACTATTCATTGTGATTTACTGGATATACATTATTGTCTGTAACCCATATGGTAATAACAGAGTCATATTTACAAAATAATGTTATATGTCGACGTGCAAATGCTGTTATAGAGATATTCATACGTTTCTACGAAGATAATATTGCAATAATTCAGAAAATTTAAATAACGGTGACTAATGACACGGATCATACATGTTTATGGCTAATATATTTTATGGTCAATGTGTATCTAGACTTGTTACTTTCATTACTAACAGGGAAGCGAGATCTGGCGTATTTCGTATTATCCGTGTTTGATGAAGCAAATGCACAACTGGATGTGTATCCAGGCCAACTGCCACTGTAATTAATAAGATTATTTAAATAAAAATTTAGTTCGGGTGATAAGCACAAATATGTAAACAACGTTAAAAGGTGCTGGTCATTTCATCGCCATCACATTGTGGACAAATTTTGCAAGTTACTTCAAAAGATTACAATATCGCAAGATTGAATATAGAGAGTCAAATTTATTTTAGAAATCCGTGAATGTACTTTTTATTCTCATTAATTAGATTTTTGCTCGATTCCCACTAATTGTTTTGTTTCAGGGTTAATCGCTTTGTTTGATCCTTCACATGTTTTACTTAAATTCAGCTTTGATTTTCTCAACTCGATACATGCTGCTAGAATGTAATAAACTCTCAATGTCTACGTTATTGTACCTAGTATCTGATTTGTAGCCATGTAACAGGCTCTTTTGTCCAATATATATATATATATATATATATATATATATATATATATATATATATATATATATATATATATATATATATAAATCTGCGTGTACATTTATGATAATAGTCTCGATTGCGTTGCGCTTCGATTATTTCACGAGTATACTAATGTAGTTGTTTTGATTGCTGAAATCTTTCAATTTCTATGGGACAGTAAGAATAATAGCAAAATAGCGTACACAGAGAGGTCTGTTATAATTACATGATGTTTGTTTAGGAATATGAAGTATACTTTTTCGCACTCTACTGTTTGCAAGATTTATAAAATGGGTTAGTGATGACTAATACAGAAACAAAGTATGACATTGTCATAGATATTGACAAGTTGTGTAGTATAGCTGTTGTCTATCAGGGAAGTACAGATGTTGTCAATCAGGGTAGTACAGATGTTGTCAATCAGGGTAGTAAAGATGTTGACAATCAGGGTAGTAAAGATGTTGACAATCAGGGTAGTACAGAGGTTGTAAATCAGGGTAGTATAGCTGTTTTCAATCAGGGTTGAATAAATGTTGTCAATCATTGTAGTTAGATGTTGTTAATAAGAGTAGTATAGATGTTGTAAATCAAGGTAGTAAAGATGTTGTCAATCAGGGTAGTATAGATGTTGTCAATCAGGGTATTATAGATGTTGTTAATCAGGGTAGTATAGATGTTATCATTCAGAGCAGCATAGATGTTGTCAATACATGTAGTATATATGTTTATAATCAGGGTAGTATAAATGTTGTCAATCAAAGTAGAATATATATGGTCAATCAGGTAGTATAGATGTTGTCAATCAGAGTAGTATAGGTGTTGCCAATCAGGGTAGTATAGACATTGTCATTCAGGGTAGTATAGACGTTATCAATCTGGGATAGTATAGATATTGTCAATCAGGTAGTATAGATGTTGTCAATCAGGATATTATAGATGTTTTCAATCAGGGTAGCATATGTTGCCAATCCGGGTAGTAAAGATGTTGTCAATCAGAGTAGTATAGTGTTGTCTCTCAGGCTAATATAGATGTTGTCATTCAGGGTAGTATATATATATATATATATATATATATATATATATATATATATATATATATATATATATATATATATATATATATATATATATATATATATAGTCAATCAGCGTAGCATAGATGTTGTCAATTAGGGTAGTATAGATGTTAACAATCCAGGTAGTATAGATGTTGTTATCCAGAGTAGTATAGATGTTGTCATTGTAGTATAGATGTTGTTAATCAGAGTAGTATAGATGTTGTCAATCATGGTAGTATAGATGTCGTCAATCAGGGTAGTATAGATCTTGTCAATCAGGGTAGTATAGATGCTGTCAATCAGGGTAATATAGATGCTGTCAATCCGGTCGTATAGATGTTGTCAATCAGGGTAGTATAGAGGTTGTCAATCACGTAGTATATAGGTTGTCAATCAGGGTAGCGGAATGAGTTTTTGGTCTTCTTGGAACGTTGATTAGTTAGGTAACGTCATACAGCTATATATGCCATCAATATTATAAAATGCATTGGTGATTACTTCATTGTTAAAAGTAAAGCGGTCTGTAGTTCGCGTTAAAATTAACTGTTGTGTTACCTGTTTGTGTGGTGTTTGTGTTTTATGTGTGTGTGTGTGTGTGTGTGTGTGTGTGTGAGAGAGAGAGAGAGAGAGAGAGAGAGAGAGAGAGAGAGAGAGAGAGACGGATCATGAATCGGTAGATTTTGCCATTTAGAAAATTTACTTCCATCCATATTGATTCTACAGTGGTGTTAGTGTTGGTGTTGTTGGGCTTAACGCCATTTTCCAGCACTACGATAGGCTATACATGGCGGTCAGTATTAATGGTGGAGGAAGAAACCGGGAAATCACCGGAAAGAATCACGGACTCACGAGAAGCTAATGGCAAGCTTTCTCACATAACTACATTCACATTGAATCCTAAACTCGAACCCACGCAGACAGAGGTGAGATGGCAGTGATCCGTAACAGACAGCGCTTTAGACCACTTGACCACTCGGGGCCCGATTCTACAGTGACAAGGCTCTCCCTCCTAGCTTTTATTTGCCTCTACGTTATTATTCCAACACATATGATTTTAAAGGAAAATAAAAATGGTATATTCAAGCATAATGCAGTCAAAACGCGTCCCACATTGTCCATTATCTTAAATATTGATGTAATAAGAAAATATTAATATAAAGCAGACTTATAATCATATTCCGTAATCGACGTAATTTTCTCACATGCCTCAATAAGAACTAAACCAACTATTTTGTAAAACCTCTCAAAATATACTAAAAGCATTATCTCGATAACGGCGTGATATTCTGGGAAGGTGTTGGCATACATGCATGATTGGAGTCTCCTTACACCATGTTGATGTTGGTTTAATCAGCATCAGAAATGGTTCTTGCAGGTGCTGTATTCAGCACGATAATGTCCGGAGAGAGACAATACCTCCAAAATTGAAGTGTGTTCAAAATAAGTTAAAGGGAATCTAGCTCTTCTAGTAAATACAGTTGATACGAACATTGTGTTTGACATTGTCAGGGTACACGTCTGCCAATGTTATGGTAGGGATGCATTTGTTGTAATGTGATTCAGTCTCACACAATTTACCAATATATTTTATATAGGCGTACGTACCTTGAATATTGAACTTGTTGAAATTATTTAGAACAAAGTATTTTAAGTAAGCCTGTCATAGATATATGCACAATGAAGCAAAACAAGTTATCAATGTATATTCATACTGGATATTAGTAAACGTATTTGATATTAAATACAAAGTAGACAACAGTAGCTGTTTGTATAGAAAAGTGGATTGACTTTGATAATGGACAATTACTTAAAGGAAATGTCACGCTTTTAATTATAATAGCAGTGCTTTGAAATTATAGCTGAAAAAAAGCACATATACATAATATTGATCTAACGAAAAGTCTCGAATAAAGGTTAGAAATAGAGGCCTTAATGCATCATGGAGGGTTTGCTCACTACCGAGCGAATACATCACCTTCTTGTGGTCCATTATTTATATTATTTCCAGGATCTCACGACAAGTGTCTTTGTCAACTGAAGTTTTGCATGTTTTCCCTGCTTCACATTTGCACGACTCATCAGTATGCAGTTCAAAGCCGAAGATTAATACCTTCACGCCCTGTATCACGTAACACGACGCAAACACCCAATAACAAAATTTCCCACGAATTCCTTATGTTAAGGCGCTAGGAAGGATCAATATAACGAACCTAACTAATTGTATCATAAAGCCTCTTCAATTTGTATGCAATGACGCCAGCTCCTGGATACTGGCTAATTATTGGGTTTGAGAAATGTTTTCTTAACACTGAATTACCGTAATCAACAAATAATCACGAAAATCAAGCAAAGCTATATATACAGAGACGAAAATACAAATAGCATAAACGCTTAGCTATTACATTGAAATCCTAAGGATGTATATCTCATGTATTAAAGTGTTATATTGAATGATATTATTCAGTATATGTTTTAAATTAAACATATTTACAAATTTAATGTTAAAAGAGAAAATGTAGAGGGATATACATAAAAACGTAGCATGGAAATATTAAATATTTTTAAACATCGATGTTCTTATGAGAGCATCACTTAAACTGGACATATGTACATGGTTGCAATCCTATATCTGTGTTCCACTGACGTTTTCTTTTCCCTCGTGATTCAGAACGAACAGTCTTGCAGCATCATGCAAAAGCCTGAACTTTTCCTAGAATGTAAAGGTAATCTACTTTTAAATATTTCATATTGAATGCATATAAGTGTGTATGTATGCATGTATTATAGATGGGAGTAGAATGTACACTCATTTATTTCTTTTGCGCAGTTGTAAATGCTGAATCAAGTTCGAAGATAATTAGTTGCTGAAAACATGTTTTATGTTAAGAAAGGTAGTTAACATTATGTGGTGTATTAACAAAGGTAATTTAACTCCTTGACCCTTGCTATGGCCAAGGAGGTTACAGCGTCCGCCTCTCATTCGAAAGATCGCGGCTTTGAATCCCGGCCAAGTCATACTAAAAGCTTTTCAAAAATTGTACTGCCAGCTGCCTCGCATGGCGCTTAGGATTAAGAGGTCACTGATAGGATTGTTTGGTCTGGTGTCAAGATAATGTGACTGGGTTGGGAAGGATATCACATGCCTGCGGCATGATGCCCTAATGTTAGACATCACTATAAGCTGTCACACTGCAGAAATCGTAACGATATGACTGAAAAATTGTTATAGCTAAATTAAAAATGGAACACACAAGGGGTTTCAAACCAGCAACCACCTGCATCCGAGGCCTGCATCTGAGGGAGTGTAAAAACATCTTCAATTTATGATAATATTTATAATTCCTTTTGAATACAAAGCTGTGCAATTGGTTTGAAATTCCCTAAGTGAATGTTTAAACTGTGTTCATTATTATTCTCTCTCCAATTTTGTCTTTGTTCTTGTTGGTATCAAGTAACATTTTGAAATATCACGAGGAAAGTACGCAAGTATCTTATTAACAATCATAATTAAATGAAATTTAGACTTGATATAGAAGCTTCTTTCTATCTCTCCAGAATAACTTTCACTCATATTTAACTCCTGACCAGACTACAGAACACAATCAGAAGAGTTTGCAGATAAAATGTTTGACATTCATCATCTTATGCATACGTCTCATGATGTAAATATTGAACATGAAATTCTTTACGTTATGCTTCATTATTTCCTTTTTTCCCATATAACATTTACTAGAAACTAAACAGTAGGGTTTAAAGAGGATATTGGTAACGAGGAGTAAATTGCTTATTGCTTTCATTTCGTATACAAGTAGACCCCCCACATCTCAAGGTAGGAAGACATACATGTATATAATTCTCTATGTATGTGCTTATATGTATATGTATATACATGCATGTATATATATATTTATGTACATACATAAGTATATGTATGTACTTATAGGTATATATGCTTACACGAATATGGAGTTTTATATCACTGAAACAGTTCGTACTTTCATGAGAAACCTAAATTGTTCTTACTTTCCTGCTTTACTATACATTTCTAATGAACATATATGTATTGTAAAAAGGAAAGCTTTTTCTTACGAATGTATCAACTTCAAAAATGTTCTTTTCTCTTGCGCGTTTCAGCGATTCGTCAAGGTCAAAAAATCCCGTCTCATCCAGATGATGCAGAACAGAAAATACGCCGTACACTATTCCATGTTTGCCTGAACTGGTCGCCCTGCAACACAATAATAGGTCTGATATGCAACAGGAAAGTGTTCAAACGTTTTATACTTTTAATTTTAACTTTGATTAGACCGGCTTATGATACCTTTTGTCAAAATATTCCCAGACATTTGGTTTTATTTAAACAGTTAACAGTTATTTCCCTTTAATTTAAGCAAAAATTTAGAAGTAAGAACATTACGATCCGCAACATAAAATAAGAAATGGGTAGAGAAATTATAACACATCTATCTGGAAAATGTAGAAAAATTAAATTAGATTATATTTGTACCCAATATCAATGTAACTTTCTACAATATCTTTCCTATTCATTGCTTACCGTACAATGGGGAGAGGGGGGCTTTTTCTTTAAAAAATATTGTCAAGTCTAGTATTGATTTTAGTGCGTGGAAAGACGCAGTAAAAGTCATCAATGTAATATAATTTAATATTTTACTTCGTGCTTTTTTAAAATTTTCTGAACTTCTGTTTCGAAAAACGACAAAATTTAAACTTTATAAATTTAAGTTTGCATTGGAGTGAATAATTACTTGATGTGAATCAAGACATTTTGTCCGGCACTTTCAGAAGTGGCCCTGACACCGTGGATATAAATTATTGCCAGCTTCGTAGCATTGACTAGTAACTCCTCATCCGGCTTAAATGTTGCTGCAATGTACAATACAGACCGATCCTGAAAAAATAATTATGTTATGTCACTCTTCCTGTTAAACATGTTATAGCATACAATCGAAATATAAACATTTCCATTGTCGATGTCTGTGCAATTTAGACAACCTTCTTCTTTCTTCAGGCCATGTTAAATTGTTTTTCATATAATTTTGCGAATAATCCAGCATGTCAAATTAAATTTGATACTCTATTTGGAATGCGTGTGGTACTATTAAGTCACAAATTGCATGATCAGTGTTTAAAATTTATAAGCCATAACTCATGCTAAATTACTCTAGTATTTATATCACTCTATCATTTGGAATTGTTTAAAATTTATAGGACACACTTTAAACTATAATGCTCTAATATTTGAAATGTTTTTAAAATTTATATGCCACACCTATGACTATAATACCTTAATATTTGGAATGTGCCGTATAGGCCACATCATTATAATATTTGGAATGTGCTTAGAATTTATAGGCCACACTGTGTGCTAGATCACTCTGATATTTGGAATAAGTTTGGAATGTATAGGCCATACCGTGTGCTGGATTAATCTAATATTGGGAATGTGCTTAGAATGTGTAGGCCACACCGTGTGCTAGATCAGTCTAATATTTGGAATGTGTTTATAATTTATAGGCCACACCATGTACTAGAATACTCGAATATTTTGGAATGACTTTAGAATGCATAGGCCATATGTATTTAGAATTTATAGGCCACACCTTGTTTCATACCACTCTAATATTTGCCCAGCTTTGAAGATCAGTCACATTGGTAGGCCATTATTAGATTTGTAATTTGTAAATAAGTTCGCATTGCATTTTAGTAGATTGTTTAGAATTTCTTAAAATTGTCAAAAAGAGCATTCGATGTTTGGTGAGTTCCATAGATCAGATTGGAGTAATGCAGGGATTTACATATCAACTTGCCACTCTCTCGGGATACCCGTAAATTTGACTCAGGCATTCTTAGGTTTCCAATTAACTTGCCTACAGCAAGAACACAATATTGAGAGAGAGAGAGAGAGAGAGAGAGAGAGAGAGAGAGAGAGAGAGAGAGAGAGAGAGAGAGAGAGAGAGAGAGAGAGAGAGAGAGCTTATGTCGGTTACATCCAGTGTTTGAAATGATTTGTTATGCTATTTCCAAGAATGCAAATTATATTTCACAAGAAAGGTTTCAAGAACTGTGTTAGTTTCCAAAATATAGTTTTCTATTCTTTATTTCTTGTTTGGAAACTGTTGTTGACTACATACAAATTACAGCAATACAACAATGCAAGGAATGGATTAATAAATGTGGGTACGTACTTTGTTACCAGATATTAACTGAAGTTTCACAAAGCGTATTCCCGACAAGAATGTCTCATGAACTCCTAATACTTTAACCTGCTTGAACGAAATGTTGGTAATCTCATTCAGATCTACGTCTCCCTGAAATAATATAGAGATCAAATGTAAGTGGACAACTTTCTACCCCCAAAATGTTTGTAAGGAACAAGAAACGGACAGATCTTCGCATGAGACTTTATATAGTTTTCTGAGGGTATTAATCTGTTTCATTCAGACAACAATACAAAAGGCGAACAAAAGTATGGTTACATGTTTTTACACTGAAATAGCTAGTTCAGGTTTTTATATAAATTGATGTCTATCTTTAGAAATAAATAAATTGGTTATTATGCTAAAATGTCACAATGTATATGCATGTGCATTGAAAATGTCATACATAACTGTTGGTAATTGTTGTAGTATAAACAAAATTAATAAAGGGGTGTCATGGAACATATTTAAAATTTTATGAAATGTCAAACGTTTACCTCCACATCAAGGTCCACAATGGTCGTAATATTATTATCCACAACGTTATTCCAGAAGTTTAAAGTCATAACCGATGTTGCTGTTACCATGCAGATTCTGCCTTTCTCGCCAAGCTTGAAATGTAGCAAATATTATTAGGCAATGTGCGAATTTAAATGAAGCTTAAAAGTCAATTAGACTCAAACTGTAAAGTTCTCATTTTTGTCTTGATAGAATGTACATTTTCCTGTAAAATTTGTTCGAACCGAATTCCAAAACATACCCTTAAATTTAACGACGAGTTAGGTTATCTAAACTTACTGACTGCATTACTTCGCTTGAGTGAGACTCGGTTTGCTATTATGCATGACGTCATTGCAGACAAACCACTAATGGTATGAAAAACGGGAACCAGCCTGGAAATGGCTGAACATTTTGAATAGAGTATTCATGAGCTTGTCTGACCAGGATTGGTTAATAATGTAAGTTACGTTTTAGGTAAAAAAAAATCTTTTGGGAGCTTATCCTAGTTGTAAGTGAAAAAATTCAGACATTGTTTTATTGATGAAATTTAGAAAGCACATATTTCTAACACATCCAGGTCCAGAAATTGCCAAGGCTCCTATCATTTCCTCTACACAGAAGTGGACATCCAGGTTTCGTCTATACTGATAAATAGAGGTTTGATCATGAACTCTCATACTATTTATTTTGTGCAGTATACTGTAACAAATTAGAGGCTTTTATTTTCCTTTGCCATACATTTTAAGTGAAGAAAGACATACAAGTTTGCCATTGTAATGTCTCATTATGAAGAAATTTCCGAGAATGTCCAGCTCTTATTTGTTTGTTCCAAGTTTTTTTAAAAGCGTCCAAATCTTCACAAATTCTTTTACAAATGTTGCTAAAAAGGATTTAGGCAATTATTGAAGGACAATGAAGGTTTGATTATTTGATCAATCGGTCGATGAGAGAGACATGTGACTTAACCCTTTAATTTATAGATTTCTCATTGAGAAATAAGGTCAGAAAATACCAATTGAAAAGGAGAACAACATTATGTTGCAAGAGACGGCATACCTTTTGAAGACGGAGGAAAGTGATTGTCGTTTATTAAAACTAAATATATGGATCGGATGTACAAAGCTGAGATCGCGCTTCTCTAATCAGATACGGAGTATTTTCCTAGTTAATCCCAATAACCAACAAATCTCCAAGCTTCTCCTCCTACCAGTCACCAAATGTAGGTATAACGTTTTTACTGGGCATGCCATTGGACTGATGACTGTTTTTCAACCAAATTATGTTTGATTCGTCATGTAAAAACATCTGGTGTACCAAGCTTGTTGGCTCTGTACTAATGGCTTTAAATCTACAGTGTTCTTGGAAATGTTGGGATGTATTTCTAAGCTTTTATTCGGACAGATATTACAATTACATCCATGTCATTACATACGGGTCCTTACATCCATGTCATTACAAAACGTGTCATTACATCCATGTCATTACATACGGGTCCTTACATCTATGTCATTACATACGTCCTTACATCCATGTCATTACAAAACGGGTAATTACATCCATATAATTACATACGGGTCATTACATCCATGTCATTAAATACAGGTCCTTACATCCATGTCATTACATACGGGTCATTACATCCATGTTATTACATACGGGTCATTAAATCCACATCCATATCATTACATACGGGTCCTTACATCCATGTCTTTACATACCGGGTCATTACATCCATGTCATTACATACGGGTCATTACATCCATGTAATTACATATGGGTCATTACATCATGGTCATTACATATGGATCATTACATCCATGTCATTACATCCATGTCATTACATATGGGTCATTACATCCATGTCATTACATACGGGCCATTATATCCATGTCATTATATACGGGCCATTACATCCATGTCATTACATACGGGTCATTACATCCATGTCAATACATACGGGTCATTACATCCATGTCATTACATACAGGTCATTACATCCATGTCATTATATACGCGCCATTACATCCATGTCGTTACAAAACGGGTCATTACATCCATGCCATTAGATACGGGTCATTACATCCATTCACTACATACGGGTCATTACATCCATTTATTACATACGGGTTATTACATCCATTCATTATTGGGGCTGACGGTGTCTCATTGGAGCCGACGATGTCTTATGGGAGATTCAGTTTCCGATAAGAGCTGACTCTGGCTCTCAAAATTGGATGTAGCTCTCTGTATTGCAGTATACCGTCTAAGTCTATGTATATGATTACATGTATGAATGTGAATGAATACATATAAGAGACCCGTGAAGTGTATGAAAGTGGATCGATAAAAAAGGAATTAGTGAAACTGCAGAGTTCCAGTTTATATATTGAATAAACTGTAGTGATAGTTTATCCAGTCAACAGTGGTGATTGTTCATCTAGTTTTGTATTTAGTTTAACGCAGCATTGTTTAGTCGTATCAATAGTACAAACAATATGAATATTGATCATTTTCCTTTGTTTTATCTCAAGAGATTTCGTGAATCTCAAAGCTTAATGCGTACAAGAGATTAAGTGAATCTCAAAGCTTAATGCGTACAAGAGATTTTGTGAATCTCAAAGCTCAATGTGTACAAGAAATTAAGTGAATCTCATTTTTCATTTATATGATACTTAGTATATGTATTCCTCTTATTCTAGGCTAGTGGCCAATGAATCATATTTTTGTATTTTTTCTTTCTTTATCATTTCATGAGTGTACGTAGGATCTATAGCATCAATTGTATGATAGGATTGTGAGATTCAATGTATTTTGTTTATATTCACACACACACACACACATACACACATACACACACACATCTATATATATATATATATATATATATATATATATATATATATATATATATATATATATATATATATATATATATATATATATATATATATATATATATGGTTGGCTTCCGTTAGTCTCGAGAGACGATGGAAATGCGCCTATGAAAGGCGTCCTAGTTTGTATCTGTGCAGCGTCTTCTGTGACTATAAAGTCCCACACGGGAGTGGCAATCCTTGCTGCAGTTGCTACACTTGAAGTATGAATCAGGTCTTGGTTGGAACTGCATCCTCTTCCTCTGAGATCTTTTCTCATTAACGAGCTGTCGTAACTTTTCCTCGCTGGCTTTCAGACCTGTGTACAGAGCATGTCGCCAGCTGGACTTGTCGAGGGCATGCTCTTCCCAGGTGTTGACCTCTATTCCAAGAGCTTTCATATCCTGCTTGCAGACATCCATGAAGCGAAGATGTGGCCGTCCTATTGATCTTCTGCCTGAGGCAAGCTTAGAGTAGAGAAGGTCTTTGGGGATCCGTCCATTATCCATTCGATGCACATGGCCCAGCCATCTGATGCAACGTTGGCGGAGGAGTTTGACCATGCTGGGAATTTTGGCCTGTCGAAGCACCTCGTTGTTTTTCACACGATCGCTCCAGGTGATCCAAAGTATGCGACGGAGACAACGCATGTGAAAGGCTCTTAGTCGTTTCTCCTGAGAGGCGTACAGGGTCCAAGTTTCGCTGGTATACAGAAGAGTGCTAAGCACGCAGGCACGGTACACGGTGATCTTAGTGTTTAATGTCAGCTTGTTGTTGGTCCACACTCTCTTCGACAATCTAGAGAGAGTTGTTGACGCCTTTCCAATCCGCTTGTTGAGCTCGGCATCGAGTGAGAGGTTGTTGGTAATGGTAGAGCCAAGGTAAGTAAACTCATTGACTACTTCTAGTTTGTAGTTGTTATTGGTTATGCTGGGAGGGTCTGCGTCCTGAGCCGTCACGTTGGTTTTCTTTAGGCTGATGGTCAGCCCGAATTCATCACATGCTTTAGCAAAGCGGTCCATCAGGCGTTATAGTTCAACTTCTGTGTGAGTGACTATAGTAGCATCATCTGCAAAGAGCATGTCCCTAATGGTTGCTTTCCTTACTTTGCTCATTGCCTTCAGTCGTGCCAGGTTGAACAGTCTGCCGTCTGAACGCGTGTGCATGTAGATCCCTTCTGTGGACGTCCCAAGGCGTACTTAAGCAGGACAGCGAAGAAGATGCCAAAGAGCATGGGGGCAAGGACACAGCCTTGTTTCACTCCGCTGTGGATATTGATTGGTTCGGACGATGAGCCATCATACTGCACTGTGCCTTTCATGTCTTCATGGAAGGACTGGATTATGCTTAACAGCTTTCGAGGGCATCCAATCTTCGCCAGGATTTTGAAGAGTCCGTCTCTGCGGACCAGATCGAATGCTTTGGTGAGGTCTATAAAAGCCAAGGAGAGGGGTCTGTGTTATTCCCTGCATTTCTCCTGCAGTTGCCTGATGGAGAAGATCATGTCGATTGTGGACCTCTCTGCGCGGAACCCACACTGAGACTCTGGATACACTCTGTCGGCAAGCGTCTGCAGTCTGTTCAGGATGACTCTAGCGAAGACTTTACCCACGATGCTGAGACGTGATATACCCCTGTAGTTGTTGCAGTCACCTCTGTCGCCCTTGTTCTTATACAGGGTTATGATGTTGGCGTCTCTCATGTCCTGAGGCACTGCACCTTCATTCCAGCACTGGCAGAGAAGATCATAAAGGTGTGTGAACAGCACACTGCCGCCACATTTGATGACTTCTGCTGGGATGCCATCCTTTCCTGGGGCTTTACCTGTAGTCAGTTTCTCTAATGCCAGCTTTAGTTCTGTCTCAGTAGGTTTCTCATCCAGTTTGGTCAAACAAGGGAGGTTTTCAATGGCGTTGAGGGCATTGTTGGTCACGTTATTCTCTCTGGAATACAGTTCGGAGTAGTACTCCACCCAGCGCTCCATCTGTTTGCCCTTGTCATGAATGACATCTCCTGCAGAAGACTTCAGTGGAGATATCACTTTCTGCGTTGGACCCATTGCTTTCTTGATGCCATTATACATGCCTCTGATGTTTCCGTTGTCTACTGCTGACTGGATGCTCTGAGATAGTAGAAGCTAGTATTCATTAGCGCATTGCCATACTAACCTCTGCACTTTGCTTCTGGTAGACCTATATGCATGTAGTGTCCTCACGCAGGGAAAACGCTTGAATTCCAGGTGGGCACTGTGACGCTCTTCTATTGCTGGCATGAGTGTGGCGGAATTGGCGTCAAACCAGTCATTGTTCTTTGCTTCTTACCAAAGATTCTTGTGCCTGCACTGTACACAGTATCTCTGATGTTGTCCCATCTCTCTTTGGTACTGCCGTAGGGAGGTTCTGAACTGAACGCCTTGGAGAGGGCGTAAATGAATTCTTCAGCCTTGTCTGGATATGACGTCTTGCTCACATCGATGTGTGGTTTACCCACTTGTCTAGAGTGGTGGATCTTCTTTGGTTGAAGCTTAAATTTACAGCAGACTAGAGAGTGATCGGTGTCGCAGTCAGCGCTGTGGAATGTACGAGTAAGCTGCACACCCTTCATGGCTGAACGTTTTGTGATAATCAAGTCCAGTTGATGCCAGTGTTTGGATCGGGGATGCCTCCAAGACATTTTGTGCTTTGGTTTTGTCTGAAAAAATGAATTGGTGATGCTGAGGTTGTGGAATGAGCACATTTCTAGTAGACGTTGCCCGTTTTTATTCATCTTCCCAATGCCAAACTTGCCGAGACACAAAGGCCAGGAGTCGTGACCGGCACCCACCCTAGCGTTGAAGTCGCCCAGTAATATCAAGTTCTCTTCCTTCGGAATATTGTCGATGAGCAAGTCGAGCTCGTTGTAAAACGCATCCTTGGTATCTGTGGTGGCACTGAGTGTGGGAGCGTAAACACTGATGAGATTAACTATCCCGGTTGTGGTGTGGAGGCGAAGAGATAGCAGTCTTTCGTTTCCCTGTTGGCAGGGTTCTATCATAGCCAGCAGAGAGTTTCTGACACCAAAACCAACATCATACTCCCTAACTTCGTCTGAGCTCTTTCCTTGCCAGAAGAACGTCTAGTTCTTTTCTCTGACGGACCCAGAATCTGGTAGCCGTGTCTCCTGAAGTGAAGCGATATCAACATGGAGTCTTGAGGGTTCGTCGTTGATGACTTTAGTCTTTCGAACATCACTGATTCCCTGGAGATCATCTGAAAGCCCTGTCAGCATAGTCCGGACATTCCAGGTACCAAGATTGAGGATTGTTGATTTCATTGTTTTTCGTTCGTTTTTTCTTGGTGCTGTAGTTGCAGCCCGCTTGTCAGGTACTCACGTATCTTAAGCCCTGCGCACCCAGCAAGGCAGGCGAGCTGTGTCGGGACGGCACCTTATTGGCTGGAGGCTGCCCAGCTTGAGGCGGGCGATAGCTGTCCAATGAGATCTGTTGGTCTCTCCCACCGTCGGAAGCAACCCCTGGCGTCTAGCTCTACGCCAATCGAGTGGTGACTTATAACCGGTAACTGTTGCTTCCCGTGTTGTGTCAACGCTGTGAGGCGAAGCTGGAGTGTCCTCTCCAGGGCGCAAGCATGGGCAGGGTTATATGGAGAATCAGCTGTTGCCCATGCAACTGACAAATACTATATATATATATATATATATATATATATATATATATATATATATATATATATATATATATATATATATATATATATATATATATATATATATATATATATATATATATATTAATAGTATTTAACTTTACAAATTCCAATTATTCATCACTCTATGTTTGTGTGATTCATTTAATCCAAACGGCGAAACCTCACTCGGTTTCAATTCTGCTACAGTGAGCAAGGGTCAAACGTGTATTGAATATTTTTATTCTTTATTCTTTGTTATCAATCCTACACTCTTGCCACAAATATAATTAGCTTAGGAGAGATTAATGGGAGAGGGTGATTTTAGTATGAGGGTGTTTGTAAATCGCACTAGGTCAACACTTACCCCCACAAATATGAAACCTGTTCTATCATGGTCTATGTGTGAGCAATAGGGCAAAGTCTAAATAAAAGGGATATATATATATATATATATATATATATATATATATATATATATATATATATATATATATATATATATATATACATATATATATATATATATATATATGCATACGCATACATATATATATATATATATATATATATATATATATATATATATATATATATATATATATACATATATATATATATATATATATATATATATATATATATATATATATATATATATGTAGGTATATATATATATATATATATATATACATATATATATATATATATATATATGCATATATATATATATATATATATATATATATATATATATATATATGATCTTGATCACCAACGCTCCGCATTGTTTGGACCTCAACCTAGTAAATATTATTGTATTATTGTGGATGCAGTAGCTTGTTTCCTGTCTGTTGCCGTTTTCAACAATAATAGTTATGATATATCACAAGTTTTATTCTCATTCTTAAATTGTCTGAATAGTTGGTGTATTGTGTTTAATTGTAAACAATAATCAGTTATGTGGCTCTATGAGAAAATTATCTTCCTTGCTTAGATATACACTATTGTGTCAGTGGATCCTGGTCTAGGATGTAGTCACATCCACAACACATTGATTGTAAATGTAAATAGTAATGTTTATTCGATGTGGAATTATTATTATTATTATTATTATTATTATTATTATTATTATTATTATTATTATTATTATTATTATTATTATTATTATTATTCACATTGTGTACAGAATCAAAGAAGGCAAAATAAAAATTAGCCTTTAATATTGTTTGTCATGAACATTTCTGATGCTGCTCGATTTATTCATAACTTTCCGCTAGTCTACACTATCAGCCATAATCACCATCTACACTCAACTTGAAGGACTTCCCGACATTGCGTCACTTCCTGTAATCCGATTTTTCACCGAAGTGTATAAATATTTCCTGACCGTTTTCTGTAAAACATCGTTGTTTGCTCAAAAAATCTTACTTTTTAATTGTCTCGTCTGTGAGTTACAACATACATCTAAAATACACATTTCTTACTTATTTAGCGGAAAATGAACATTATGATATGTAATGTGCATTAGACACTAGGAGACCTTTAAATTAGGGAACAAAGGTCGCAGCTTGTATTTATAAAAGTACATATCGTATTCGGTTTTAGTACTAAGACACGATAAACATAATTTGAACAGCTTCCTACTCAAATAGACTATTCCAAAACGGCTTGGGTATTGTTAAAGCTTCATTATTTACGTAAATATTAATTATGTCTGACTAGGTAGAGTGTAGCATCATTATTAAATCCCTATTAAAATATTCGGTCTTTTAATTAAGAAATCTCCATTTTTTCCTTTTTTATTTACTTACAACGTACATGTTTGATCGTTTCATCTTTCAACTTAAGCTGGTACAGAAGAATTTATCTAACACACACAGACATACACATATACACACACATGCAAGCATTGAATATTGTCATTAACCTTATTTCGTTATATTGCGAATGCTTTGAATTTCTATCTTATCCTTTTTCTTTCTTTTTTCTATCTGTCTGTATAATTTCCTGAGTGTTTCGTGGTTTCCTTTATCCAAATGACCATCACACATAGTTCACACTTCTTCCTTTACTTTTCATGTAGTTTATTATAGTTACTGATTGGAGTGGATGATACATTTGGGATTAGGACACATTCCTGATAATTACATGCCTAAAATAGTGTGGAATAATATAATAACTCACATGATATATATCCATCGCATCTACAACATCCATGTTTACAGGATCATCTGTTTGAAGCAAGAAACATCATTTCAACTTCAAGTTAAAATAAAAATAAACAAGCTATTCAAGAAATACTATCATCTTACACAATAATACGGGGGTTGGCATCATTTCTAAAAAGGAATCCCAACAAAATGTTGTTTTTCTTAGATATAAACTAATAAACTATGGATCCAAAAACCAAATATCAAATTTAATATGTCGGTATCAATGTCTTCATAAAGATCCTTAGCAAAATAATACTTTTTTTCTAGCGGCTTGGAACAACGTAGACAGAAATAACATAGGTGAATAAATTTAACGAAATCCAATCACTACTTTTCTGAAAATCTAGGCAACATATTACACTGCCACAATGCAGAGATTATAGCGATATGACTTAACAATTTTAAAGCTGCGTTGAAAATCTAAATGAAACACACAAACATACACACATTTTTAGTTTTCTTTTCTATTGTGTACCTGAAATAGAGGTAGAATAGTCGTATTGTATGGAGGTTTGGTCTCGATTCATCCTGGTCAAATAATCCTAAAATGCAAGTTGTATTGGTTCTGTTGAAAAAGTAATACATCTGAATATGTGTAAGGAAAATAAGTCTATATCGTTACAACTGATCACTATGGTTAAATGCAACTATCAGAAAGTAAAAATAGCGTTAAATTCAATGAGTGATAATAGTTAACTCTCTTGCAATCAAATTATCCAAACGCTAGTGATTCTTCTTTCACATATCAATATATTAATAAAACTTGCAATGCGAAAGAATGTGTCCTTAAAAATAAATTCGTTCTTCTTCCTATTAATAAATAATTTTGTCCATTTTGCCCCTGTTTAGTTTTACAATGTTTGACCATCACACATAGTTCACACTTCTTTCAATAATTTTCTTCTAAAAACGATACTAGCAATACGAATTCATTGAATAATGATTGATTATAATCAGATATTGGCAATTGAATAAAACATAAAACAAACGTCGAATAAAGCATGATCAAAAACAAACGTCCTTATTCGAATAAAGCTTGATCAAAAACAAACGTCCTTATTCGAATAAAGCATGATCAAAAACAAACGTCCTTTTTCGAATAAAGCTTGATCAGCAACAAACGTCCTTATTCGAATAAAGCTTGATCAGAAACAAACGTCCTTATTCAAAAAAGCATGATCAAAAACAAACGTCCTTATTCGAAAAAAGCATGATCAGAAACAAATGTCCTTATTCGAATAAAGCTTGATCAGAAACAAACGTCCTTATTCGAATAAAGCTTGATCAGAAACAAACGTCCTTATTCGAAAAAAGCATGATCAAAAACAAACGTCCTTATTCGAATAAAGCTTGATCAGAAACAAACGTCCTTATTCGAATAAAGCTTGATCAGAAACAAACGTCCTTATTCGAATAAGGCATGATCAGAAACAAACGTCCTTATTCGAATAAAGCTTGATCAGAAACAAACGTCCTTATTCGAATAAAGCTTGATCAGAAACAAACGTCCTTATTCGAAAAAAGCATGATCAGAAACAAATGTCCTTATTCAAATAAAGCATGATCAGAAACAAACGTCTGTATACGAATAAAGCGGACTTGCTCCAAAACAGATGCTGGCATAGGAATAATTGTAATGCCAGTTATTTTATTGAAGGAGTAAAGGGTAATCATAGTCGACATCCGAATACAGAATGCTAATAATAATATGCCTGCATCCGAATAAAGCATGCTAATAATCATATGTCTGCTTCAGAATAAAGAATGCTAATAAATCAGTTGCCGGCATTAGAATTTGGCTTCAAATGATAATTCATTTTGAAAGTTTTGTTTGTCAAACAACTTCACATCCATTTTTAAAACAACAGCTTGCTCGAATTTTTAAATGGACTCTAAATTGGCACAGCTTTTAAAAGCTTTTATTGAACAGATACGGACGTTTCCTGCTTCCTTCTTTGTTGGATTATACGAGTGAGACCATTATTTCTTTGGATGGGTTTTTGAAATTGTTTTGATATCATACCATTCGGATGTAATGTTGAAATTGTTTGCTTTCATAATATTTGGATGGATTTTTTAAATTGATTTGCAACATATATGTGAAGTAACAAGCATATTTTGTCCTTACAAAAATACAGATCATATGTGGTTTTTGAGAGAGAGAGAGAGAGAGAGAGAGAGAGAGAGAGAGAGAGAGAGAGAGAGAGAGAGAGAGAGAGAGAGATCTTATCTATCTGCCTGCATTTTTAATGCCTGTCTACATACTGTTTTGCACACTATACTTTCTACCTACATTCATGCATCTATTCAACCCTCTTATCCATTGGTTCATCCCATCCGCACCCCCTAGAAATTTGGTTCATCCCATCCGCACACGTTAGAAAAATGTTCCTTCACCGCACGTATCTTCCTCGTATTTCCTTTGACAATTCGTTTTCCCCACGGTAAGACGTTATGGACTTTCTATAGAGGGATAGGGTGTTACTACCTTTTTTGTAATGACTAATCTAAAACTTCTTTAATGAGATTTTCCTGCAATATGATAATGACGGTTGTTATTAGTGTACAAGTAAAGAATTCACATTTGATTGATGGGAGCGGGATGAGATGGAAAAAGGAGTTCTAATTTTTAACACTATTGGTAGATTCTAAACGCGTTATGAGCCACAAAAAATTTGGATTTTATAAAAAGCATTGATGCAATTTACCTCAAAACTATGCAAAAAATTCAGTTTTCCACTGCTTAAGTTAGCCTCCATAAGCCTGTTATAAAACTGAAGATAATTTCCAATGGCTACGCAATGTTTTTCAGGGGTTCCTTCTGTGTTTGGTTGGATCTCTAATGGAATGTCTTCAGTACCTTATAAAATAAAATCACAGTTATAACAAAATCTCTGCACAATCGAAATCTTGTGATGTATACTTTGTTGTAATCATTAATCCTAAAATACGTTAATTTTTCCCAAAAGGATAATTGCTCTTTGATTCAGGTATTGCTAGTTTAACTATTGCGAAAATCGTAAGAAAACTAATAGTAATGCTGTGCTACTGTTAATTATAATACTATACTGCTGTACATTTGCTATTACCATTATTCCTACTTCCTACTATTACATTACTGGTATTCTAAGCAGCAGTTTTTCTAGTAGAAATAATAGAAGTTGTGGTGGTGGTGGCAGCGAATGTTGTAGTATCTGTAATAACAGTAATTGCGGTGTTTGTAGTAACTTTAATAGCATTAATATTAAAAATGTGGCATCCGTAAAATAGAAGTATTTTAAAATTAGTGACACAAATAAATAAAGACATGTAAGATAGATAATGTTTGACTTCACTGCAGACATTAAGTTAGCATCAAAATGACGTTGGATTTGAGTGAGGCACGACTCTTCACGATAATATGGAGGTTGTGTCGTTGTGGTGTTTTCTTCGTTGTCGCAGCCGTTATAGAAGTAAACAGTTTTACATTCTCACCCATAAAATATAGCAAGTCGGTTTTCGTGTTTAAGGAAACATAGCATAAAAATAACATAGAAGGCTGCAAGTTAATGAAGAATATTCATTTTGTCACTCAACATCAGTATTGCTTACTTTGACAACATAAATGTTCATTTACTGTTGGCTCGTTTACGCTTACCATTTATCCTAGAATAGTTTTCATCTGTCTGTACCTTTGCTTGAGGATCGTCATTGGATTTTTCAGCAGCCGATCTTTAATTATCCATAAAAATATGTCAGTGAATTATGTTATAGAATAATACTTATTTCATGAGCAAATGAGGACAAATGAGCAACTGCCTAAAGAAAGATGTACTCCTGAAATGTGTCTGACAACTACGATATTATTGTTTACTTTATGTTTTAGCATGTTGTGTCATTGTATTTTGTTTTATATATTAAAGATTCATTGCGTTTTTCTGCTCCAAGACATTGATAACTCTGTAAAGTACATCATCCATGATTTTGAACATGCAAACTGCTTCATCTTTACTTTCTGATCTTGCAAAATTGTAAGGACAAGAGTCTTGAAAATATTCTCGAAAACGCAATTGCTTTTTATACGAATCCGATTCTTTGAAAAGAAAAGCGAGTTAGTATATCTTCAAAGCATAATATTGAGAGTAATGTTCATTGAATTTTCGACTTTCCCTTTTGTTTATTTTTTTTCTTCTTGAATATCATTCTTTTCATTTGTTTATGATATAATAATACTTACTATAATTCTTTGAAGACTAAAACCTACATAAATCAAGAACATAGAAAAAGCAGCAAATATTGTATTGTTAATAATCGTACATACACGTCATAACTGTATACAATCTGTTCAGTCTGCCAATATATAGAGGATGTAAATGGTTTAAATGGTTTCAAAACCTACGATGAAACAGTACTGGACCTGCTGAATTCACGACATAATTTTATTATTCTTGGTGAAGGATGTGCGACAGTTTCTAGTGAGGGCAACTAACTGCTAAAGAAAGAAGGAGTAATAAAATTAGACAACACGGTGATAAAGCTGGGTATGGTATTTCACACTGCATATAAAGCCGTAGATGTGTCAACCCAAATTACTTCTGCATGTGTTGTAAGTAGGTCAAAACGGTAACCCAGAATCATACCTGAGAATGAAACAGTGTTTCTAAAAGTACATGATTTAATTAAAAGAAGATAGTATTTTGTAATTAAAAACAACACTTAGACTGACGTAATAATTAATTTTATAATTCTATATGCAGAAAAGCAAATATATGAATTGATCAGACAAAGCATTAAGCCAGTTAGCTTGCCCATCGTTTCTCTTTCTTCTTACAAATTCAATTTGAGGATTCCTAGGCCTGTTTACCAACATTGGTGACTTATTTCTTGCTGCTAGCTCCTGTATTTCCGATGTCTCACATGGCACGCAAAAGGGTATGTGATGCCAATCCACGGCAACCTATTTCTATTTGATTCCTGGCTCTCCTTCCATTCTGCTGGCACTCATGCATGGGTTTCAGATATTTGGCCAATTTTCATTTATGGGTCTGCTATTTTCTGGCTTCCCATGGCACTGTCAATTCTAACAAACTTGCCTGTTTGGTATCTCTTTGCCACAACACAAAAACCAGTTATGAGGTTGATGTTACAGATGTATATTGGGAATTTCGGGTGTCTTTTTTTTATATCGGACTGCTTTTTCCAGTCCTCTGCTGTTGTCAAGACGATTCTTGCTTCATTCCTTTACTTTTGTGTTTCACTTCTTTCACAAAATTGATGAAGTTTGGACCTGGACTACTATTCACTGCTCTTTCTCTCTCATTGATATATCCATACTGGCACCAATGAAAACAAATGTGCATTAGAGATGTATTGCAAGATGACAGCTTTGAGAACATCATGATAGGAAGCTGAGTTTCTCGGTAACAACTCTAAAGATGTCACTCCAAGATAGAATTTTTCCAAACGTAGCCAATTACACCGCGTCTTGATGTTGACAGATTCGTCTTGATTATATTTCACTTCTGCAAGACGTGATTCTTTATGGACAATATCACGTTTATCTTTCGTGATTTCCGCTTTTCCGATTTCCAAGCTTCAACCTACCTGTTGCTACTGTGCCTACCATATCACTGTGCCCCAGTCTAGATTCTGCTGCCTTTGCTACCAGCCTATACCACCTTGTCCATTGTAAGGGGTGCCAAACTATAGATCACATATTTGGACCTAGGATTATCCTCTCTTCGGACTTCGCAATCAGAATCATTGACGCTGAAAAAAGTATCATAGAAATGGTGCATTTATTTATGATGCCAATTTCTAAACCCTGCTATGCTGTTGTGTAGTCCATCACGGTGACTTGCATTTTGAAGTTATCAAGGTAGTGCTGAAGCATGTCTCTGAAATTCTCTTGTACATGATATTTCTATTAATTCAGGTTTACCAACTTGTGCCTCATGCTACCTTATGATATCGTATGCATTGGCGAGGTCTAACCACAACACTGTTAAATCGCCTTTGGTTTCCTTGGCAACCGGGATGATCTTAGTTACGATGCTTGTATGCTTGTGGCAACCAGATACTACTGGAATTCCACCAGTTTGAACTGAAGTACCAGTGTATTTGTTTTCAAGCATGTATTACGTCAGATGGGAGATTGATCAATTCATGTCGATTTCTCGTCATTTGATATGAAGTAACCCTCCACAAGTAGACAACTATCTCAACTATCCTCTTCTCATTGTGACCTTTATTGGCTTCCAATATGAGTCTTGGACAGTATTTGTAAGCATTGTAATTTACACCACTTGGTCCAGGGGCTGATGCGATATTTGCGTCTTTTATAATGTTAGTCACTTACCTGCAGATCTGGTTCTAAAGTGTTAATTAGGACTGCATTTTGTTATGGGTTTATACGTCTGGGCTTCTCTCCACCGTCTCTGTCTTTATCCGTATCACTGTGGGTTTATACGTCTGGGCTTCTCTCCACCGTCTCTGACTTTATCCGTATCACTGGCGTTTCCTCACGTCTTCTACCTCCTTCGGACATTCAGGTCTCCATGATCTTTTATCCCCTTGCAGTTTTTGACAAAGCTAGATAGATTAGCAGTGAAGGGTGCTCTAAAACTGCATACATTCTTTCTTAAGTTCTCTGTTCCTCTCCAAGTCTTCAGCCTTTCTTGTAGGTTATATCTACGGCCACTGAGAAACTGATCCATTACACTTTAATATACATTAAAGAAAACCGTTTGCTCCCTCCGGGAGATTGCAAACGTATAAGCAGATGTGGCTGACAAGAAATCATCCTAGTGCAGAAGATGAAATAAAAGAGACCTTAGATATAATTCACTTGAACAGGCTGATGATACCTTGCATCCAGATGCTTCTTTCTTTTACCACAGTCATAAGTTTATGTATCAGTCTATCAGTGTTCACAGATCAGGAAATTGCTCATTCATTGACGTCAAGTATAGACATAACATCGAAAGTAGTTGAAGGAATACAATACATTTGATGTGTTTTTATGTAGTAGCCTCCTTCGGAGAACATCACATCTGTTAACGAAAACAAAGGTCGAGAATGATCCGTTTGTGGCCTTGTCTGTTTTCGTCGCCATATTGTTCCATGTGCTCATATAGTACTCAATGGCGGGTAATAAAATCTCATGTTTCTGTCTCGATGGAAAAGGTTGCAGATGTTCCGAATACAGCAATGAACTGAAAATGTGATTAAGAAGCATCAATTGCTCGTTAAGTTGGCATTGTGGGAGTTTCATTCTAGTAAAGGATTCTGAAATTTGTTCATACCTTCTGTATACCACTTCAATGACGCCATAGAAGAACATCCCTACACACAGGAATACAAGGCAGAGGTATAGCTTCACTCTGGTGATCAGATAGCTGTCGTAGCCAAATGCAGTAATAAACCCGATCGATTCAAATAGCCGATAATTGGTGAACGCAGCTACGGTATTCTTTGTAAATAAGAAGCCAGTTAGTGCTGAAACCCAAGAGAAGCAAGTATTTTCAGGCACAATTCATGACTAATAATGTTTGTTACAAACTTATTGCTTCAACAATATAGTGAATACTTGTTACCCACAGGAATCTTTTTTTATCTGTGCATGTAGTAAAATTAGACAATACATAGACTAATGAAATGGCTTGTAATAATAAAACACTAATCGAAGGGAGACGTTTAATCATTATTTATCTATTGAAAAAGTTATAATCATTTTCAAAGAAAGTGATCTCGTTTTGAATGAAATAACTGAATGAAATAATAATAATAATAATAATAATAATAATAATAATAATAATAATAATAATAATAATAATAAAAATAATAATAATAAAACTAATAATAATAATAATAATAATAATAATAATAATAATAATAATAATAATAATAATAATAATAATAATAATAATAATACATCTTGAAAGTATTGAAGTTGTTAATTATTTTTTTAAATGTGATAAAGGTTTCTTATAAGAATAAAATGAAATGAATTTGGAAAGCACACCATTTATCTGTGCCTGTATAACACCGTCTCCCATCCGCCATAGGGTTGCTAGGATGTAAAAGAAAGACATAACATCCGGGTGTCTTAGCCAGTTCAACATAGCTATTTGACATCCTCCGTGAATGATAAATGCTACAATGAAAGAATAAGGGAATTATTATTATTCTATACAATTATATTAATATTTCTTTACTATTTTAGAAATGTCTTATTAAAGAAGATATACGAGTGTCTGTCCCGATTACCAGAAGGAAATTCAGAAATACCGTTTTATGGTGTGTGATCGAATTAACGCTCCATGGCGTCATGGATCTGGTAAAATATAAAATTATAAAGTTCAATTCGTAACAGTTCCTGATTAATGATAAAAAGCAAAATTACCTGGCTATAAGGATACAAAGATAAACATTATCTGATACTATTAGAATGATAATTTTGTTTATAGCTGACATTGCATTGATGAGATTGACTGAGGCTCATACCCAGGACGAAGATTGGAATATACCCCATTCGCGGCCAGAGTCGACGACAAATGAGCACGTAGACAGCCTCAACCACCATATAACCGAACGTAACAAAGGACACGTTCCAGACGCCTTTCACACAGGACTAGAAAGGAACGAACAAGATTGAAGAATTACAACGGAAAATGTATTTTTCTGGTCGTTTTTTGCCTTTTGCAATCTCCACCTTTCAGCCTATTTGTATTGTTTTATGTCCAACCTTCAATTATCTTTAATTTTGTATTTACTTCTGATAATATGCAGTACTTCATTCTCTTTTTCTCTGATTCATTCTTCAAATGGGCTGTCCATCCATTCTCTCTCTCTCCCTCCCTCTCTCTCTCTCTCTCTCTCTCTCTCTCTCTCTCTCTCTCTCTCTCTCTCTCACACACACATACACACACACACACAGATCGATACAACACTGCTTAATAGTTAATGTGATCACCACTGCATCTCATTTAAAACAGTCAGATAAAATGTGAAAATCCTGTTTAAATTTTTTTTTTTGCCAAGGCCTACAATGCATGATAAAATACGAGACTGCACACACACACACACACACACACACACACACACACACACACACACACACACACACACAGATATATATATATATATATATATATATATATATATATATATATATATATATATATATATATATATATATATATATATATATATATATATATTTAGTAATCATTGATTAAAATAGATAATAGCAAATATGCATTTTTTATTTGAGATAAGATGTATCTCGTTAATATTTTCAATGTGCATAAATTAGGGAAAGACCTTAGTGATCTACATTAAATTGGTTTTGCTGTCGTCAGTGCATAATAAAATAAATTTGAATGCAAGCTGAAACATTTTCTTTTTATCTACCATAATTAATGGAGTACTGTATTTCGTCTCAGTAGGATTTGATTTATTGTTTGATTGATAGCGAATTTTATGGCGCACCACCACTATAAGGATATCTAGCGCCAAAATGGTCACGTGATACTGTAATAGTATGAAAAGGATTTATTATCATTGATATCTAAAGACAAAAACACCACGATTTTATGAAGATATATGATCCTGCCACACATTACACGGCTATCGTACAAAGTTATTTAAGGACAAAATGACCTGTCCTTACAAAAAACATGCTTGTTACGACAAACAATTTATATATTACTGAACACAGCTCTTACAGCAATAAGGATCTTACTGTCCAATTGATCCTACTGTCCCGGTTATATCAATTTAGTGTCTATTTTCTCTAGATCTGCTATGTCCCATTTCTCAAGACCGGCCAAAACGATTGTATCACAATTTGCAGATGACTTTATTAAAACATTTTTTAACTCTTCATTCTGGATCGGAATTTTGTCATTCATATAAAAAGTCTCTAATCACGCGTTTCACAGGTGTACTGAATATAATTGGGAAGGTAAAGGTCTAACACGTGTAAATGTAAACATTATACATGTATATTGTATTGCTTCCGATAATTGCCATTAAAGCACAAGAGGCAAGGGTATGGCGTATGATGGCAGATGATGATTCGATAGCTGGCTGTGGGATATATATATATATATATATATATATATATATATATATATATATATATATATATATATATATATATATATATATATATATATATATGTCTGTGTGTGTTTATGTGTGTCTATTTGTGTCTGTGTCTGTGTGTGTGTGTGTGTGTGTGTGTGTGTCCCAGACTAGTAAAGGTTTCGGGGTTACCTTCAGCACTTGAACACAATTATTGATTGTTTATATGCTTAATTTAAAGTCCATGTCTGTAGTAGGTTTCAAATGGTTTTAATTCAAAACGAGATGTGACCTTACGAATATCCTGTATATATTTTTGGTATATAGACTTGTTTGTTACCACTAAAAAACCTCGTGACAATTTGCTTTTCGATAATACCACGTTAGTTTTATTTTGATGTATAATTCTTGAAAAAAAAACTGAGAGGAAACTTCTATAGTAAGATGTCTCGGACACATTAATTGACCAAACTATTGTTTTATAAAATTTAAGCGGAAAAAGTTGAAGTTAGTGCAGCCAGAGTCTATGACCAACAACGATATTGCTTTTACAAAATATGTCTTCCCTCGCTGCTACATTTTGGCAGCCACAGTAGAAAAATATATCTTGGATTTTGCAGTTATTACTTTCATTTGATAAAAAGCGATTTTGTCAGAAACCTGGATTAATATTCTGATTGAATCAACCAATACCAATTTAGGAATGCAGTGCTATTCACGTTGTTACGATAGAGAAGTACAAGATAATTATCTGAACAACTAGGAAAGTGAAGTAAAGAGGCTGACGAGGTAATCAATTCAATATTCTGAGTCTGAAAACATGTTTTCATTCATGAATCATAACTACAGGTATTTCAGCGGCCTGTCTTGCAGTAACAGCATGTACAAATTAATCCTACTGATACTTATATTTACCACTGTAAAATCTCCAGCTATGAAAGCCTGTGCGATTCCGCTGTAAAAGGTGAGGAATATAAGCAGTTTCTGGTAATGGTTTCCCCAACAATGTTTAATAGTTTCCACCAACAGATGGGGGCAGATCTTCTTAGCTTCTTTATCGTCGTACTTGTCTAATACGATCCGGTCCAGAAAGATGACGATGATAAGGAAGGCAACAGCTGCGCATGCGATGCAAATTCCACATACTCTATAAATCTAAAAATAAATATATTTGATTAAATTAATAAATGATAGTGATCTAGGAAAGCAAGTAAAAGAACCAACAAAAAACCCCAGAAAAATTGCTTTCATGTAAGGACATTTACGTTTTTAATGATACATTACGCAAGTATAATTTGTTACACCTCAGGTAGGATGGAAACACTACACTAAACGTCGTATATAACCTGAAAAATATTACTGTTGAAGGCAGGTGGAAAAGATATCAGTTTGGATGCAATAGAATTAGTCAGGCTGCTCACAAATGCAAAAAAAATGTTCACAATATCATTCGGACGTAAAAGAGCGAATCATGAAAAGAGGATGGGACTGAAAAAAAAAACATGACCACATTGTGTCACCTAGTGAACTCTTACCCCAATTTTCTTATGTGGCATTATTAGAAATTGTACATGATCAATTCTAAGTGGCGTAATATATTCTTTCTTCCGTTACTTGAATTGCAAGGATGCAAACAGATGTCATAGGGACTGACTTAACAGTGATGTCTGGCACATCAAAGCTATTATTAAATTTGCAATGGTAGGGATAATGAAAATGAAGTCTCACATTTGAAGATGTACTTTTACCCATTGACATTACTTCATTCATAACTTATTTATCTAATGTGGGAATTGTTTACCATTTTGGTTCACGTGATGTTCAAGGAAGGAGTCATCTCTAATAAAATAACAATGATATCTGACATTAAGTTCATTCTGAAAATTATTGTAAAATTAAGACTCAGACTTTAGTTTTGGTATTACATTATCATTATCTGGTGTATCAAGGTTGGTGTTATCAACTACTATTCTTGGATCGTAATTAGCTGGACACTTTTCTTCACGCCTGTAATTCGCTGGTATCTGACGGAATACCATCATTGAAAGAATGTCGGCAATCATCTGACCTGGAATCAGCAAATTAATCAATTAATCAATCAATAAAACAAAACAACAGCTGGCGATTCAATACTTTTTAAAAAATGTTTCGTAGAATCTTTTTGGGGACTAGAATCATTCTTTGCAAGAACATTTTGGTCATTTAAGGACTTCCTAAATTATATTATCACTCGCATCGTTGACATTATGAACACACGCTTTACCATTTATTGATTAGATCATACCGTATATAAATTTTGATAATATGAAAATTGTATAGTGGAGGAGAATGCGCAATGACTGCCTCCGTAGTCTGCATCTCCTTAATCTTAAATGCATGATATAATGCTACCACATAAAAGGATTTATGCTTACTCGATGGAAATATGAAGAAGAAGACCGCAAAGAATCGGTTGATAGTGTCATCTTCTGTTCTTCCTGTCATTTTTGCGTACCAGAATCCGGCCTGTGTCAGATACGTACACGATGCGGACCATAATAGCGCTGCCCCGAGTCCGAGAATAATGGCAGCAGGGATGATTGTAACCCAGGTTGCGTAAAAGTTGGCTGCTATATACGCAATATAGCAGAGCATGGAAATTGCTACAGTCCATTTGCAACCAAGACGGGCGATTGTGACTGGCGGCAAAAACATGCAAAAAACGATCTGAGCTGCGTATATTACTGATAATCTGATCGTCCCCAACCCCTCTTCTCTATTTAGACTGCTCTGAAGGTTCGACAAGGAATTGAAGGATGTGAATAGAATCCACAGCCCTAAGATGAGTACCAACATGTTCTTGATAATTTGAAACTTGGTCATTTGAAATGTGTTTCCTGATGTTGTTTCCAAAGCTACCTTTGAGGTTTTCAGGCTCTTCTTCGTCCTGCCATTTGGATTTTCTTTGTAGTTCATTTGTGTAAGGTCATTCGACGCTGTTTGTATAATTTCTGCAAGAGACCACAAAGTCGACAACATATTAATTTCATAACTTTAGCTTACTGTGATCAATAGAAGCACTAGTATTATTCTGTTATCTTAAGGAACAAATAGTGTATGTCTCAACGTTCACAATGTACAAGATCTCTTTACAGAAACGATATTTGATATCAAACTATTACAGTACTTGTAAAATGAGCTATTGATTTTTATGTTCCTGTATCATTGAACTTTTGTTTCATTTTAGAATGCATGATCAAGGATTTTGGCACACTGCCAAATGAAATTAAAATGGACTTGGTTATTTGCCAGAAAATTGATTTTTCGACATATACATGGTGAAGGGAAGAGCTCTGAATTTCATACCTGATAAAGATTTATGCAAAAATGCTCCCATTCCAATAGAACAGTGGCGAAAGGAAGAGTCCTTACGTTTATAACTGGATGATATGTCGTTGATTCTGAAACAAAATATTTGATAGGCTTGATAGAATTAAAAGGTGGTTTCAAATGTAATAAAATTTAAGAAATGATATTGCATATTTTCATCTGACTATTATCAGATACAAAGAGAACGGAAATACTTATTACTTACCACTGTTAACTCCCTGGCTTTGCAAACTCGTACTTACCCTCAACTGCAGAATAACACTCACACACCCAAAGATAGTACTGTTTATAAACGAACTTTAGCAGGAAGTAAATAAGATACTAGTCAGAGCTGTTTATGATCATTGTTCATGGTAACAAGACATTTGAGAACTACATTCAAGTAGCAGCACTTTATGTAAGCTAATTTATTACCTGCTTAACATTTTCAAACACCAATCTTTTGCACAACTGGTTAATCATATTAGCCCGGTACATTACTGTAACTGAACGGATATTACAAGTAGAATTGGTAAAAAAAGAAATTATGGACTACGATCTTAGCTTTTGTCGTAAATGTTGCGTTTAAAAATTACTGACCTTTAAATCCATTTTTTCCGATATTTAGTAGAAACGAGTTTTTCGGTGTAAATCATTTCGCAACAAACAAAGCTGATACAGATACAAATCAATATGATGTGTTTTCGCAGGTTGTCGAAGATCGTTCAGATATACCAAGTAATGCCTGATGAAACAACGTATTCGATTCAGCCTTACTTTGCTTCACCCCCAAAAGAATGCTAATTTTGAAACTTCTTACCAACTTTAAGAATATAAGGCTTCTTTTTTAAGGTTTAACCACACTATGCAGACAGACAAACAGCATGCATCTGCTAATCACAGAATTGTTTCTGACGTAAAGACTATAAACGAAAAGACGTGCAAATACAGCTCCCTAGATAAGAGGGTTCAGCAAAACTTGGTATTAAAGCTGCTCTTGACGTTCATGCACTTCTAGGACTACACTGGAATGCCACTGGCCTGGCAGATGTTATCAAACACAAGCAATGCCCTACGAGAAAATGAAAGATCACATTATAATTGTTGGGAATATAGATTCCTTAATCAGTAGATGTGGTGACGTAAACGTGTTTATTCGTTGACCATAATGCCAATTTGACGTCTGGTGTAAAATCAAGTCATTGTGCATTAAACATTGCTTTATATGAACTGGTCATATATTATTTGAATACTAGTTAATATTTCGTCTGCATCAGTCTTCATAAAATAACATTGCACAACATATTCTTAATTTCATATAATTGTAATGTCATTTCATTACTTTCCATACCATATAATGATTTACTGAGGGGATAATCCCTTAAATCTCTATGTTGTTTGGTCAATATACATGTGTACCATTTGAAGACGATGTCGGATTTACAGTAAACAACAACTGCAGCCGAAGTCTCCACCGCTAAAACAACACTTACAAATGTATGTTTTGTACTTAATATTTTTAGCTGTAGTCCTAACATTAAGCTATTATTTAAACAGATCACATTAACGTGGTATATCCAAGACTACATTCAAATGTGATCCATGCATTTTCAAAGTTGAAACGCTTAAGATACTAAACACATACTTAGTGAAATTATAGGTAGGGTTGTACAATTTTGTTATCGGAATACGAATGCGTGTTGGCAAAGGTATATCATGAGAATTATTGATAATATCGTTGAATCAAGGTTTTAAAAAACAACGCTAGTATTATGTGAAGCATGTAGTAATGTTTCCAATTTAATGGAAAACATGGAAATTCCTCTCCAAAGAAATGTGTATCCCGTTGATGTATTATTTTACTTAACTACCTGTTGCTGGTGCCACCAAAATGGCGGCCTTTCCTAAAATAAAAGTACGGAACTGGCATGTTACGAAGTTTACGGGATATTTTTCGGATTAGACTGGCAAGATTTAGTCCCCTAAAAAGCATGTAATCGTCTAGAGGCGCCTATAGTTATTTTATTTTAATTAGAACCAAGTGGCATTGTTCAGCAATAGCAAAATTGACACGGTATTAGATGATTGGAAAAATCTAATCTGACTCTAAAACGTTGTAAACGTTTTAAATACGTTACTCTTTAATAATTAAAATAGTTGCAAATGAAGAGGCCGAGACTAACCCTAGTTCGTTCACTTAATGGCTGATGTTTTCACGAGTGGTGCTTATTACATAAAAATGTGTATTTATTAAATATTTTTCCTATAAAAGGTGCATACTCTTCCTGGATATTGTCGTTAGCCTCATAGTGTTCTAGCACAGCAATTAAAGACCCTTTTCAGAGCCAACCACATTTCTTAAAAAATAGACACTCTTGTATCATTACCAGGTTTTGCCAATACATGCTTGTTTGTGCATGTCTGTCTTCTACGAAAGCACTTAAACTTTAGCACCACATATCCTTATATAATAGTGCGCTATGGCCTTGTGTATGTATAAATACTACTTAACGCTTATATTCTTGACTTATAAAAGTACTCATAAATAATGGCCTGTCTGCTCAAGTAAATGTTTCAGAGTTGTATAGTTTTATTTCGTTAAATTTTTGAGCAGCGTATTTTTTAACTACAGCAATAAGCCGAGCTGCAGGGAAATGATCAGGAGTACTCCTTTTAATTTCTCTTTAAACGAAATTATACAAATTTCAAAAATATTTTTTTTATCAAACAAATTAGAAACTTTTACATTGTAATTTTTTTCGTATGATCCTATTAATTTTGTTCCAAGCACAACTCCTTGGATCGATTTCTTATTATCCTCTCATGAGTATTTCTTACAAAAGATGTTTCCGATAAAATGTTGCTTTCATAGAAACATGGAAAACAATTACTAATGATGCGGATTCAGGTCCATATTCCTTTTTTCAGGCTTAATATTTTCCATAAATTATGGTTATATATAAAAGTAATTGATGACAATGTTAGACTAAAACAGACCAACTGTTTCTAAAAGATTTTAAAAAGTCATAAATTTATATTGCTTTGATACATACCTTGATAGTGGATTAATAATACATAAAACATAACAAATGTATGATTGTTTTCAAGCATTGTATATCATTGGCTATCAAAATACAACCAACACACTATATCTAAAAGTAGAAAACGTCAAGATGAATAACTATTATTAACAAATAAATATATTAAACACATTAAGCAAGGCCCTATCTGTAGGTATACTAAATGATATGAACAGGAAATTCTTAGGGTCGTCAGAACGTTAAGTTTTAACGGCGCTTGTCAGATCTAAGTCTTGTGTAGGTCTCGTTTTTGTTTAACCTTAACGATCAAAAACTCACCCTGGAATCTCAACCCAAGGAAACGGACACACCCTGGATTTATGCTGGTGAAATTGGAGTGGGATTGTATCGTATTGACCGTGGATTACATTTTTGTACTCAAATTGTTAAAATAATTTGTGATAATTAAAACAAACTCGAAGGTTTCATCTGATATTGACTTACAACAATTTAAATCTCTCCTATTCTATTGCAAAACATCAAGGGTATTCACAGCTTAATTGATTATGGGCAGTTGGTGTTGAGGAAATAATTCTCAGGCAGATAAATTTGCTGATTGCTTAAAGCAAACATCATCGAGTGCATTATTAATGAGGTTTATTTATCAGAGCCAGATAAGAGAGAACTAAGTAGTTCTGATTAAAATCTAATTGTTGTTATTAATTGTGTATGTCCATGTCAAATATTTGTGATAGGAACTGAAGTCTACGAAAACTTCCCATATAAATGTTAAATACAACAGATGCAGTACAACGACCCAAGGAATCTGACGTAACTAATAACGGCTGTTTGAATGCTATAGTTTGTCAATAGATTGTTTCATTATGTAACCTTATGTAATCATTACAATTTCATTATGTAATCATTACAATTTCATTATGTAATCATTACAATTTCATTATGTAATCATTACAATTTCATTATGTAATCATTACAATTTAAAGGACATTTGGGTACATATATATATTGGAGCATTTATTGGAATGTTCCCTATCAAAGTATCTATGTACTAAGGAACATGTGGCTTTTGCCAATGTGTCGCAATGACGACGTAACCAACGTTCCATATTCCTATCGAACAAACTAAAGAAGGATTGGAACTATAATGGTGGAATGCCCAATGTTCTAAAGGGATGCTCCTTCCAAGCTAATCAAGGGTTGTAACTCTGTAAGAAACTTAAAAGGCTACTCATACAAGATCTCTTTAAGGATATTGCTGAAGTGAAGCTACACAGTTAGTCCAAGCACTCTTCTATGGCCTTATTGAAGTCAAGCACACCGTTGGTTTTGGCTGAAATATGAAATAAAATTTAGAAAAAATATAGAAACAACAAGTGTTCAATTTGTTGTCTATTCTCAGTCCAATATAGTCAACAAACATCGGGTCATCAACGAACTTATTGGAACTTTAGTGACGGTAAGGTTTCAATAATCGCGAATTTGATAAGGGGAATAAACTCTTGGACACAAGAGAAATACATGCTCATCATTAAGCAATCCTGGACATGTTTAGATGGAATTATTCAGTCAAGAGAACAAGAAGGTATACAATGAACTCAACGCAAACGTAAATCAAGGAAAGAACGAAACGAAACGATGAAGAAAGTGGCAATGATGATAATGAATAGAACGAAAATATGGAAGTCGGGGAAAAAAGATGGAAAGTGCCCTTTTATATCATCTAATGGGGTATATCATTTGCTCGTTTACAGATGTAAACAACAAAAATATATAGCAAAATCTCGAGATTGTAAGAAATCACACGATAAGAAATTTTACTAAAAGGAAATTTTACTGAAATAATTGATGGTAATATAAATAGATGGAAACGACGATCACTAGTTCAATCCATGAGACGATGTTTTACGAGAATGATAAGAATGACGACGACGCCTGAGAAGATGAAAAATAAGATGATAACGACAGTGTTGTCGTTTGTGATGGTATTGATATCCTGGGTAAAATCGTTGACGATGAAAACTTGTTTAATTCCATAAGTGGGATCAGTAGGTTTTGCTATCGAGAGACTAGCCAATACTTGACCAACTACCGAAGCGGATGTACTGAATCTCCCGCATGTCTTTCTGGTTTCCTGTCGTTTTTCTTATCTAATGAGGGCTAGATAGTCCAAAGAAAACAACTGCAAAATATCCTACCACAAAGGAGGTCAGTTACATTCCACAAGGCAGTGCAGATTTTCTGTCAAATGAAAAATGAGAGAGAGAGAGAGAGAATTATTTTGTTGAAATCTACATCAAAATGAACTAGCAAATGAAACGCTTTACTTTGTTAAATATCAAAGTTAAGATGTTTTGAGATATCGAATTACAGAAATAACATGTGTGCCATATTGAATTTTTTCCACGTGGTAGAATCAAGATAATAAGCTATTAGCAAAGATAAAGAGAACACATCGTGTTACAGTTGGCATGATAATGTTGGCAATACGCTACTAATACAGTCTAATGGAAGATGTTCCATTGAAGGTTTTACATTGTTATTATTATTATTATTATTATTATTATTATTATTATTATTATTATTATTATTATTATTATTATTATTATTTGTTTGTATACCTATTTTATTTTTTCTTCTGAATAACTCTGCATCGCTCATGGTTTTTACTTTGATCATCTAGGTATGTTCTATTATTTAGCATGCTCTGTTTTCGGTTTAAGACAAATAAAGATTAAGTATAATGTGTATTTGCAATTAAATATGGATCGTAACACCGACTGTTCCTCTGCCTTTATGTTACACAACTAATATCCGATAACTTCGAAACTGCTACCTGTATATTTTGTCCCACATTTGGAAGTTTTATCGAATTGCGTTGAATGTGCATGACCAACGTGAGCTCCTTATAGAATTATATAAATAAACTTACTGTATTATTTGTACAGTAATGATATTGAACGACTATTATGCTAAAGGGTTTTTTAAGATCCGTCGTATCAGGCAGGTCTGGACTTGTGCTGTTTTCGTCCACAGTAGGATATTGCTTGGTCTCACAGCTAGAAGAAATAATCCAGTGCTGTAGAGAGCGATTACAGCCCTGGGGTAAGAAACACCAGGGCCTTTCCAAGTTCTTGTTCAAATAAAAGGTTTCTTTTATAAAATTTAAAAGTGTTGTTCGGCCCTGGCTCCTTACCGACACTGCGTATATCCCCAGTTGTCCAACACACCCTTCCTTGCAGGCCGTGTAACAGTCTGATCGAATGTAGTGTTGTCTGTCTTCGAACTGAATATAGCTCAATATGCTAAGTTATACCAGATCTGGCCTAGTAATTGATTAACAAAGAATTGTAACAATGCTATATAGATTACCAATAAATTGCTTACAATCTGTAAAAGCAAATGCCATAAGTTGTAATGATCTGAGTTTGTGATTTCTTTTGCAAATTCATGTCGTTAGGGCTATTATATATAACTTAAAAATGAACAAATATTACTTTAGACGCAGTTTTAATTTATGTCAACATTCCAAACTATTTTTCAGATAAAACTATATTAAACGATTTAGATTTATTTCATCATCTAACGCTGTGTCTCTTAATATGCTGCATATAATATATACACTGCTTAATTGACCACTTATCTCGTAGAATGTTATACATAGGATCTACAATGCTGAAATGACTACGTGTCTCGCATTATGTTACATAAAGGGATACGCAAGGCTAAATTAACCAATTGTCTTGTAACATGCTACACGTAGGATAGCCACCGCTGAATTAACCACCTGTCTTGTAGCATTTTACACGTAGGACACAAACGAGCGATGATGTTAAACGGTGCTGACTAAGAATTATTTTAAAGCTTACATAATTCTTTTTCTAAATTAGTATAATTTTCAATCTAAAGTTTCCTAAATAAGAATTATCGTAAGGCCAACGTCAAAAGTTTTATCCAAAGATACTTATCGGGACAGAGACGATAGATGGACAAACAGAAAAGTATCTGTATGACTCTTGCTTGTATTGTCTTGATGCCATAATTTTTACAGAATGGAGCCAACTTTGGAAGAGGTGTTAAAGGTATCACAATGCTAATTAAATTATGTATGTTATTTACTTCATTTATCAACATTTGTATCACGTCCAGTGAATGCATTTTAAGTTCAAATGCACTATAAATTATGCTATTTGCGTTTGGCATTAACTTTGAAGTAATACAATTTAAAGTCACTGTAGATTTTATTATGGATATGGAAATAGTTGCATCTGAAAGAAATTCCTGCAATATTTATTGCAAGTGGCCTTCTCAATACTGCCAGAATCGTGCCCGTTGCCCATAATTAAAAATCCTTCCTCATTCAATTCCTTTTTTGAACAATGAAGCTATTGAAATGTTTAATCTACATTCAAATGTTGTGACTTATGCTACGAACTTCAAACATTTTCTACACTCTGTAGTTAGATACATTATCCAATTCAACAGACATGATTACAAACGTTCATCTGAAGAACATGCACTCTTGTTGTACTCTTGAAGACCCCTAGATACTCCAGCATGGGTTGATGCCTAAGTACTATTTCAACAAAATATCAGCTACGACGGGACTTGCCGATGTTTATCTCAGAGTAAGACTAGCAAACTGAAAACTCCATGCATTTAATGAATGCAGTACGCGAGCAAATGTTCATTTTGATAAATGGCATAGCAAGGATACTGATGCACATTTCTTGAAACATCACTGTAAGTTTTTTAAAATACATGTCGATCCAAATTATTCCTCAGCTCGTAATGGTTTTGTTATATATATATATATATATATATATATATATATATATATATATATATATATATATATATATATATATATATATATATATATATATATATATATATATGGGATGTAATGTTTAACATATATAAAGAGACAGACAGACAATGCAGACAGACCGACAGACAGAGGGTATAACGGTACCAAATCTACAACACCAGGTGTGCGGACCTTAAGGCATAGGGAACATTGTATTCACAAAATAACAAAAAAAACTATCTGTGATTTGTACATTATGCAAGAGCTGTACTGTCTATTAAACTTAAACTTTTTGAGCCTCTTGTCAGAATGTGAGATTGTGTTAATTCATATCTAGATCACATTTTGTATTTTTATGATTTTTTTTCAAATGTACACATGACTGAAAATGTGTCTGCTGTGACAAAATAACTCTTCCATGTGTAGTTCCAGCAGAGTTATCTCTCTTAAATGCAACGGAGTACCGGGTTTTGTCCTTGTCAAATTGACAACCTAACATTGTTCTCTATTACAGTGCGTGACATGCATGTTGAATTAGGATAGAAAGTATACGTATTTAACAAAACATCTGCATTGAGGTTTATGGAAAAACAATTGGAAGGGAAAGAACAACCTCATATTGCAAATATGGAAGCGCATACACGTGGGCGGCAATTATAAAATGTACAAATATGATATAGGAAAACAAATGGATGCTGAACATTTTTGGTCCAATATTGACATTCCTCAAAGAATGAAATGTATGACATCTTATGAAATTGCACAATTTGATATTTTTAGGTAATATATTGAAGCTATTTTATTCCTTCAATCTTTAATTTTAATTGTCATGCTCTAATTGTCCATTTGTGTACACTTTCCTGTCTTGAAATTCTTCATGCAAAATTGTTTTAGATAACTTTTCTGGCATTCCATTTTGTTGAAATAGCAGGGAATACAGCAGAGAAGAGCAGTTTTTTTAAAGTCAGAATTTCCTATTGACACTTATATAATCCCAGTATAGCCTGCTAGTGACTTTCAATTAATTCTATTTATTTTTTTCCAGCTGTTCTTGTAAAATTTCCATATCAAGTCAATCATTATTAAGTGATAATCATATTAGTCACATATTGCCCATTCCTTCCATTCAAGTATACACTGTTCTTCAAACTTTGCTTCCCATCGCACGAATCCAAATTGGCATGGGAACATACGTATATGTTTATGGCAGACTGCACTCCACATGCCGGCATTATAGACAAAATTAACTATGTGAAATGAAACAGTCGTCTTATCTCAGAAAACAAAATTACATCACTCTTGAAGTCTCCACTACATATAGAAGCCTGAATGTTAGGTTCCCACTTATAAATAATGTATTGTTGAATAATTTAATTGCATTTAAATTAATATATGTGTTCAGGAAGTCATCTATATTACATGAATAATCTACAGGAGGAAATAATTACTACACGTTACGTATATCATTCAGTTATCTCCCTTACATGAGACAAAACATTTCAAGAAATAAAAGTTCACATGTTCAGTGACTGGTTATAAAAATAAATAGAAGATTTGTGAATTATTATTTTAGCCCTCAATATTGATGCAAATATAAGTAGAAGCAAAAACATTTAACAATTTCTCACAGTTTAGTGTACAAGTTTAAAACCTGATATAGAATGTTTTGTTTGGTTTAGTTTTTTTTTCTTCTTCCTAACTCAAGCTCGTTTTTGTTAATTTCCTATGTACCTGATTAGACCTTTGTGGCACTGCCTCCATATATTTGTCCAAGGTAAGTCATCAAACTTTTATTTCCCATTTTGACTCACTACACTTATTGTTTATCTTTGGCATTGTTATGTATTTTATTCCCCACATATGACCACATGACCAATTTAAACACTTAGAAGTTTTGGATATACTACATTTGGTAACCGATTGGCTTATTGCATAAATTGTATTCACTACACAAAGAAAGCAGCCATTCTATTTGTTTTACCTTGACCTTTGTGTGAGTGTCTGGGGGTTAGCGACCTCATGCGTCTACAGACAGTGTAAAATGTTTGTAGCTTATACTTAAAATCGTGTGATGGTCACCTGTCTCTAATATTAAATTCTACATCCACCAAACAAATATAAATTTCTTTATTTTAGATGAATTGTGCTTTCTTAAGTAGAAAAGGTACATACCATTTGATACATTGACATTTTACCTAGGTATTACATAATATGATCTAACGTGATGTATCTCATACCACCCAAGTTAAGTGCAATACGTGCTAATATGAATAAACACAACTCATAGATTAAACTAGTCATTTTATTCCCAAAATGGACTTTGGTAATAGAGCACAAATACGAAAACAGCGGTATAAATAGTTCAAAGACAATTACAATCACATTATTATAAGACAGCTTTGTACCTCATATAATTGTTTTTGACAAGCGAGACTAAGTACACTTGTTACTTGTACAGTCCTTACCTGTATCACCGGTTTTTTTAAAAAATAAGGTTGGATATACCGATATAACGGTACCAGTAGTACAACCCCAGGTGTACGGAGATGAAGGTGAAGGAAACTTTGTATTCAGAAATAAACAACAAACCTGGCTGTGATTCGTGCATTATTTAAGAGCCGTACTTTCTGTTAGGCTTAAACAAAATTGCTTTGCCTCTTGGCAACATGTTAGATTATGTTAATTCATATCTAGATAACATTTTGTATTTTTTATGATTTGTTTCAAATGTGGTACACATAACTGAAAATTTCTGTGCTGATTAGATAACTCTTACTTTGTCTAGTTCTAGCAGAGTTATCTCTCTTAAATGCAAAGGTCTACCTGGTTTTGTCATTGTCAAATTGATAATTTAACATTGTTCTCTATGACAGTGCGTGATATGTATGCTGAATTAGGATAAAAGTATATTTATGTCACAAAACATCACAATTGAGGTATAAGGAACTGAGAGAGAGAGAGAGAGAGAGAGAGAGAGAGAGAGAGAGAGAGAGAGAGAGAGAGAGAGAGAGAGAGAGAGAGAGAGAGAGAGAGAGAGAGAGAGAGAGAGAGAGAGAGAGAGAGAGAGAGAGAGAGAGAGAGCCTGTAGAGATTGTCGTACATTAAAATAGTTTCAGGCATAAAATGTTCTCATGATTGAGTTTATAGTGCATGTAGAAACCAGCTCATTCTAATGTTATATCCACATCCTGATTGGGACAACAGGTCTGAGACAAAAGTCAACAGTAAGTAATCCAGATGAAAGATCGTTTTATTTGCTATGGATATTTTTGCATCTTTCCCAGTCTACGTTCATATCCGGCTAAACTCTAAATAATCCATTATCACTGAATGGGATCTCTCTTGTTGTTTTCTTGTTATTCACTTTTGTTTAGCTGTTTGTTAAAATTGTTTGCATTTGTCCTACGAAATAATTCCATAACTTTGTTAACTAGTCTAAAGATTCGAAACAACTCCGTCAGCCTCAACAGAAGACAAAAAGGGTTTCTTCCCTTGCAAAGGGTTTCTATAGGGTAAACAATCCCTGCCACAAGTGCACCGTAAAAGAAACGCAGGATATAAATCAAGATTTCACAGTCGCGTTATATCACTGAAAGATTGGCCAGGGGAGGAGAAATGTTCTGCGACCGGGCTTAAAGGATAAACCTTCATAGTTCTGACTGGATGACAAAAAAGCTGTACAGAAGCCCGGTCGCAGTATATTTCTCCTCCCCTGGCCACACTTTCAGTAATATAACACTTATCGCTATTGCTAACAACCACAGCTGGAGTTCCGAAACCAGGAAGAAAAAGGAATCATACTAGATACGCCGCCTTAGAACATTGAAACCAATCGGTCTAAACCAAGAAGACTAGAAAAAGAAAACTATGCACTAGTAGAATTTAACTTTTTCTGGATCTTCTTAGTATCATTCAATTTTTACTATAAGAATAACCAGTATAGAATCAAATATCCGGAATATAATCTGTGTTACATAAATGTGCAAAAAAGTAAAAATAGATGTCGCTTTGGCTTGTAGACTTTTATGGAATTATACACAGTTTTCAGTATCCGCAACAATTTTATAGTTTTGAACCTTGTGGACACAGCAATGTAGAGGTCCACAAACACAACGTTTTGTGTTTATTTGTTTGTTTTATATATGTTTTGTATTTGCCTTGGAAAAAGACTCGTTAAGAGTCGAAAGCGCTCAGGTTAGTTAGTTACTAGTTTCGTACTGTTTGTCGTCAGTTTATTGTATCTATCTTAATCAATCCCTGCTATACGTGATCCCTTGGTGGATCCAGTGCGCTTGAAAGGGTTGTTATTCGCCATATGATTTGTATTCTTTATATATATATATATATATATATATATATATATATATATATATATATATATAATATATATATAATATATAATTTGATTTTCTTGCTTTAAATTCAATAGGGTGTTTCAGGAAGTATTATATACATGAAATGTGCCGGGGAGGAAATATTCTCGACGGGTATATCACAGTTTTTTAGTCACTTCAAGATCAGTTCAATGAAGGTGTTATTATAATAGAGTTTGTGAATTTTATTTTGCCCCAGTATGATGCCAAAATCTACATGTGAGAAAAAATCTACATTTCTACGTTTAGTGCACGTTTTTGTAGAATGTTTGTTGGTTTAGTTTTTTTCTTTAGTCACTGTGCTAGTGATTGTTTTGGTCTGCCTCATATGTTGCAGGTTTGCATCTTTTATTCCCATTGATCCAGATTACTAGGTTGTCTTTGATAGTGATTGTTTTCACTTGGCCCTGACTAGGAACACTTAGAGTTTTATATACTACTGGTAAGATGGCTATTGGCTTTGTTCATAACAGAAAGGATTCTAGTTTTACCTGACGATTGTGACGGGTTGGCCCAGTGGTTTGCAGAGTGTAATATTTGGGATATTATCTGGTGATGGTCAGAATAAATGGTATCCTATCAACTTTTTTTCTTTTAATAATGTCATTTCTTAGTAGGTACATCACCGTTTGTTTGTTTTACCTTTGGATTACTTAATAGATCTCGTGTGTAGCCTCGTTAAGAAATTTAACGTTTATGCCACTCTTCAAACTTCTTTATTCCAAATGCTTTTAATCGAGCACAATAACGCGTATAATAGTGCTGACTATATGACATGTATTATAGCAGTTGTATATATAAGTTTTGGGAGAAAGATTTACTGGTGTCTTGTCGGTTGTTTTAAAAGATAGAGTTGGTTAATTTGGTTTTCCACCATGGTTACGTGATGAGGGAAAACTATGTTTCAGAATTAAACAAACTGGCGTGATTCATTATTAAGAGGAGTTTTCTGTTGGGAAATAATCATCAAATTGCTTTCCTCTGGCATCATTTCTAATATGTAATTCAACTAAACTTTTGTATTTTATGATTCAAAACCATACTGAAAACATAATAACCTACATTCTATCTAGAATACTCCAATGCAAATCTACCGGTTTTTCATGCAAATGATAATTAACATGTTCTTAAGACATCTATATGTATGCAGCATAGGATACAAGTAATTTGTCACAATACATTCACATAGGTAAAGGAACTGAAGAGAGAGAAAGATAATACGAGGTAGAAAAGACGATGCAGAGAGATGAGAAGGAAACAAAGAAACCTGTGATGCGTACATAATAGCGGGAAAAAGTTTAGATCATTTATCTGACTTAGAAACCCAGCTCCATTTAATTTTAAATATCCAATACCATGGCAACCGGCATCTAGACAACAAACATAAGTATCCAGAGAAAACGTTATTGCTACTGGATATTTTTGCACATTCCTAGTCGCCAATGCTAACCAAAATCCTTATCACTAAGATCTCCTGTGTTTCTTGTATCCTTTTTAGCTGTTTAAAGATTGCAAAATGTCCAACATTGTATAACTACAAAATTCACTACATCAGTCACCTAAAGAAAAAAAGGCTATAAATTACATGGTACACTCACAAGTGCAAAAAGAGAGATGATAGATTTACAGTCGTTATACATGAAGATTGGCCAGGGATGGGAGAAATCTGGACAGCTCCATAAGGATAAACCTTCATAGTCTGACTGGATGACAAAAAAGCTGTACAGAAGCCCGGTCGCAGAACACTTCTCCTCCCCTGGCCACACTTTCAGTGATATAATACTTATCGCTATTGCCAACAACCACAGCTGGAGTTCCGAAACCAGGAAGGAAAAGGAATCATACTGGATACGCCGCCTTAGAACATTGAAACCAAGCGGTCTAAACCAAGAAGACTAGAAAATGAAAACTATGCACTAGTAGAATTTAACATTTTCTAAATCTTCTTATCCTTCAATTTTTACTATAAGAATAACCGGTATAGAACCAAATATCCGGGATATAATCTGCGTTACATATGTACACAAAGTAAAAATAGATGTCGCTTTGGCTTGTAGACTTTTAGGGAATTATACAACGTTTTCAGTTTCCGCAACTAGTCTATACAAGCTGGTTGTATTTATAGTTTTAGCACATGTGAAGATAGAAATGTAGAGGTTTACAAACGCAACGTTTTTGTGTTTATTTGTTTGTCGTAACTATGTTTTGTATTTGCCTTTGAAAAAGACTCATTAAGAGTCGAAAGCGCTTAGGCTAGTTAGTTACTAGTTTCGTACTGTTCGTCGTCAGTTTATTGCATCTATTTTAATTAATCCCTGACAGACGTGATCCCTTGGTGGATCCAGTACGCTTGAGAGGGTTGTTATTCGCCATATGATTTGTATTCTTTATATATATATATATATATATATATATATATATATATATATATATATATATATATAATTACCATTTGTCACTGCTTGAAATGTTTGTCTTGCGTGTATATTCTATTCACATGGATTCACCGAGTCAATATTTAATATATGACAGTTATTCTATACTCTATCCGTAATGTGTCTGTTCAAGCTGTGAACGGCTGCGATGTCTTGAGATTTATTAATACAAGTACCAGAAGCATTAGTTTCCTTGAAACGGTTGAAAAATTCATGGCTTATACCAGTGTATCCCCCAGGAGTGTAAAACTGAGGGTAAAAAAAAACCCCTTGGTGTCAGCACTGGGGGTCAAATAAAAAAATGTGGGGGTCAAAAATGTACCGACAAATTTTCTCTGGAATAGGATATTGCAATTTGCTCTCTCTCTCTCTCTCTCTCTCTCTCTCTCTCTCTCTCTCTCTCTCTCTCTCTCTCTCTCTCTCTCTCTCTCTCTCTCTCTCTCTCTCTCTCTCTCTCTCTCTCTCTCTCTCTCTCTCTCTCTCTCTCTCTCTCAAATACAAATAAACCAAAAGGCACAATTAACACAAATGCATTATCCATTCAAAGAAAACTTTTATTAATTAATTTTTGTTTTAGTTTAAAGTCGTACTTTTAAGTCTCTTTATAATTTTTTGTAGCAATATTATAGACCAGCACATAACATATAAGCCAATACATAACTCCATATAAATCTTAATAAAACGACAGTTAATTTACTGCCTGTCATAAAGTGTGTACTATCATCGGTTTAATTGTACTTCGTCTTAAAACACATTTATACAAAACTCAGAGGCTACTGATTCATTTTCTCTTTAACAAGTTAAACTTGAATTTTTAGATCTTTCTTTCGTTGCAGCAGTTAGAAAAATCTGCAACGAACCCCTGAATTTGAAATCCAAATGATGGATTTGTCTCTGCAATTTTACTTATTTCTTTGTTCTCAAAGAATGTTTTAAGTAATAATGTGTTCAAAAAATATCTTGTGGTGATCATTGGCAGATTTTAAAATTCTCAAACGATGTCACGTAAGGATTATTCACGCAATCACGAAGTCACACCGTTAATAATAATGCCATGGATGTGCCGTATTTTAGTTAAGAAAACATTTTATCCGTGTTTTTTATTAGTCAGATCCACATTTACTCTTTCTTGTTTTGCTTTTTTCACTTTCTTCACTAATGATTCTTAGTGCACGCTGTTTTCATCTCGAGATCACATTTTAGTGCAACAAGAATTGAGTTCAAACATCTGGACATCTTGCTCAACTCGATAGAATCGCGTGAGAGCTGGCGAGATCAGGGGAAGCTACTCTATCATAATACTGCCTAATGGCAGTGTGCAACACAGAGAGCATACGAAACAGGAAACCGGAAGAAATATTCACGATGCCATCCTTAATGATGTATAATCGAAGTATACATGATGCCATCTCAACTGAAACGCGTTGGATATTGAATAAATCCTGATTATATTTTGCAAATCCTGTGCGTCAATAAAACGCACAGCAAAAAGTTATGTGCGTCAATTTTCTTCAGCGTGCATCCCTGACGCACAAATGTGCATAAAGGGAAACACTGGCTTATACTAAATTAGAAAGATTGTAATTAACTTCCAGCTTGTTTATTTAATGCTTTTAATATTAAATATGAACCCCGTAAATGACGATGACGATAACGATGACGATGACGAAGGTGCATTGATCATAATAAGAAAGGTTCAAATAGAATGATCAAGGATCGCTACTATGCAGGCTACGAATGGAAAGTATCGAGCGCTGTATGCATGTATACATATTCGACCAATACCAATATTGCTCAACCGCTCCGATGGTCTAGTGGTTAGAGCGTATGAGGCATTATCCGAGGCGGATGCGGGAGGTCATGGGATCGATCCCTGGTCGAGTCATACCAAAGACTTTCAAAAATGGTACTAACAGCTGCCTCGCTTGACGCTCAGCATTAAGAGGTTAGTGTTAGGACTGGTCAGCCTGGTGTCAGGATAATGTGACTGGGTGGGACATAATGCTACATGTCTGCGGCATAATGCCCCAGTGCTAGACATCACTATAAACTGCCACACTGCAGACATCGTAGCGATATGACTAAAAAATTGCTAAAAGCTTCGTTAAAAATTATTAACTCCACACCACACCAAGATTGCTAAGAATGGAACGTATCGAGCGCTTTATGAATTTATACATATTCGACCATTACCAAGATTGCTAAGAATGGAACGTATCGAGCGCTGTATGGATGTATACATATTCGACCAATACCAAGATTGCTAAGAATGGAACATATCGAGCGCTGTATGAATGTATACATATTCGACCAATAGCAAGATTGCAAAGAATGGAACGTATCGAGCGCTGTATGGATGTATACATATTCGACCAATAGCAAGATTGCAAAGAATGGAACGTATCAAGCGCTGTATGGATGTATACATATTCGACCAATGCCAAGATTTCTAAGAATGGATGGCTTGATGGAACGTATCGAGCGCTGTATGAATGTATACATATTCGACCAATACCAAGATTGCTAAGAATGGAACGTATCAAGCGCTGTATGAATGTATACATATTCGACCAATACCAAGATTGCAAAGAATGGATATATTGCGAACTAATATATATAAACAAAGTAGGCATAGATCGATAAATAGTTATGAATCCACCCCTCTAATTGTACAAATAACTATTCGGATGTTTGCTTAGTAATAAACATTTCCGGTCACTGACGGTTGTATGTTCATTTACCAACGTTTTATATAGTCGAATGTTGAATAGTATTTATTTATGTGCAATAAACCTATTCGTTAGAAACTAAACACGGGACTGAATAAACAGTACCTCCATTAGACATCTATATTGTAGGTGAAGTGGGATATTATCAGATTATAAATGGTAAGAAACAAGTGTCATTCGACATTAACCAACCAAGAGATCAAATGTCAGCATTAAATAGGACGTGTCGAATATTTGGAAATGTCTGAACCAAGCAAGCGTGACAGAGGAAATCTATATTTTTAAGCCATAAGAATACAAAATTCAGAATTCATCTACATTGGGGACTTACCATGCATGACATTATGTCAACTTGCTTTTAGATCATGTTTTATGTGAAAATGTAACCAAGATACTGAACACTATAGAGCTCAAAGAAGACGATTCAGCTATTACAGATGAAACTGTATCAAATCGGATACGCTGACTTAACTAAGTTTAGATAATGTATCACGCTGCACATATCCTTTCGAGACAGAACAGGCTACAAGAATAAAACTTATGATTGTCGATGTACTGTATATACAAAATGGTTTAGCAAGACAAGTTTAATATTTTCTTTAAAGTATCTAAGTTTTACCTTTTAAGTTCCAAAGCTTATAAAGGTTAAAGGACATGAATATTGAGGCAAAACTCTTAAGTACCATACCATTCTGTATACATGGGGCTAATGCCTTTCAAGGAAAATCAATTCTTCTCTTAATAAACAGGGACGCTTGAATTAAGATGAACAAATTTAAAGTTCTCAGTTTTGGCTTTTCCAAAGTCAAGCAGCAAATGTCATAACATCTCAGAAAAAGAAACGCTTCGCATTGCCCGACATTCCGACTTAATTTGGCAGTGTGATAAACTCTCTCCTGTCCTCACCGACAGCGCCTTTTCATAAATAACATTCCACCCAGCATAATAACTCTGGTCAAGTAACAAATTGAACCAGACTGGTCAGTGAGTCTATAATATCTACCGTGTCCAGACAAACCGTAAACAAAGTGAATATGCAGTTCTGACATAGGAACGTTTTGCAACACCCTTTTCTGCCACCGTGTATTAAAAGATAAGTAATTGCCAATTAATGAGAGAATAGGACAATAAGAAAGTACACAGTATAGTAACGTCTAAAATGCTTGTATGCATTAAATGTATTTCAAGACGAAGACTGTACCCTCCTGTCTTACGTGATTGTCTATCAGTAATGTATATGTAAGCACTCCTATTTTCTAATACATTACTCCATGTACTTGTCTTATCGTGCAAATATATGTTTGTATATGAGCAAACACTTTGAAAACTATTTTCCATTTCAATATATATATATATATATATATATATATATATATATATATATATATATATATATATATATATATATATATATATATATATGGTGGTATATAAGCATATTTGTGTGCACATTCATACCGTTGGCTCTGTTTACACTTTACTGAAATTGTCTCATGGATTCATATGGTGGTAGGGATAAGTATGTGTGTTTATAAAGTGATAGTAGGTGGGTTATATATATATATATATATATATATATATATATATATATATATATATATATATATATATATTACGTGTGGTTAGTAGTGATAGGTATGTTAATATGTGGATTGTAGCTAAATTTGTAGGCGGTTTACATTCTCTTTCATCCATATTCTTATTCCTCCTATCCTGAGTTTGATAGTATAGCGTGTTTGTGCGCGTAGTATATCTATATATTCTTACCGCTCTTGCTGATACTTTATTGATCAGTCAAACGGTGTATTGAGTAGGAACTGTGGATGTTGGTTGCTAAATGATTGGCTATTGATCAGAAGGTAGGTAGGTCCCGTTCAGCAGTTGACTGATTGTTGCTTAGTACCAACGGCGTGCTGGTTATTAAGTATGGGCATTGACCACTCCAATGGTGTATTGGTTAATAAATGTGAGATCTGGTTCGCAGATGGTTAGGTGTTGATTAATGGATGAGTATGAATTGTCCAGTAGAAAAGTTTTTGATTTTTAGTGGATGTTAGAGCATTGGTAAGTGAATGACTAGGTGATCGTCAATGCATAAGTAGGTTTTGGTCACTTAATACGTGATTGTTTTGGTAGGTATTAGATTCTAGTCAATACATATGTCAGTGTTAATCAGTCCTAATTTCAAGTTGGTTGGTAGTTGTAGTTGTGACGTTACATTTCCCTTCGCCCGTATAGTCTTATCGACAGGAAGATATATTGCTTTAATCCTGTTCACATTTTTACCCATAATGCTAAACGAATAGACACTTTTAACAGTGCATTTCACATTCTCATATAACTTTACCACTATGGAGGCATAATGTGAAATTCGCCTTGTTAAACATAGGGACATTTTTAATATTACACATGGCTCTGTACCCATACGTACCTATGATCTTAAATCTATGTACTAATGTTAAATTCTCCCAGTCTCCATACTGACCTAGTTCAGACTGGTGGCCTAATGCTTATTATATTTGCCTATCTCACTACGTTAATCTGTTCTTTTAGAGGAAGGAGAATATCCATCTTGTACGACCCAAATGGGGACTCTATGAGAACTAGCATTTTGTTATATTACCTTTCTGAAGGATTCATTGGCAAGAAACATTTTGTGAGAATCTCCAGAGGGAAGAAAATTTCATCTTCTAATACCATTCAAAGGAAATCGACAATAAAAAGCATACACTCTTTAATGAACACTAGACGAAAGAGCTAAGCATATCTCTCTCGAGCTTGTCTATCATATGGAAAATAGGAACAAGTTTGCTGGATATTTACCAGTCGAACTGTAGACAAAATATCGGCAACGGGATGACCGACATAAAGACTAACAGCTTGTGAGACACGAGTTTCAACATGTCTTCAACTGATATTGATAGTGTCGTTATCAACATAGTGGGAGATCAATATGCTCATCATATTATCAGGTTATCATACGATAATTCTACAGATGTATTCTGGTTATAAGGCCTAGGGGGAATTATAAAATAGTGGATTGAACATTGCATTGTCATATTATTGTCTCAAACATGCATTATTATATAATTTAATCATGTTTGTATATCGCAATTACAAGATAGCATATAAGATGAAGTTAACATACTTAATGATTTAACACAATATGGTATCGACAAGTATGTGAAAAGACCTATTAAAATTAAAGAGCAATCTAAAATTATATATGATGTACAATGACCATTCCACGCTGAAGCTAGCCTAACCAAAGAAAAGTTTATCATTTTACTTTTTTGAAATATGTATTGTTTTCTGTATTGCTTAGCCAGACGTTAAACCGGAATTATAAATATGCCAAACAATGAAATAAGAGAGAGAGAGAGAGAGAGAGAGAGAGAGAGAGAGAGAGAGAGAGAGAGAGAGAGAGAGAGAGAGAGAGAGAGAGAGAGAGAGAGAGAGAGAGAGAGAGAGAGCGAGAGAGAGAGAGAGAGAGAGAGAGAGAGAGAGAGAGAGAGAGAGAGAGAGAGAGAGAGAGAGAGAGAGAGAGATATGTTATTATGTCACATCGATTTCTGGGATACTATGAACTGAACGTCATTATATGTTTCAGATGTCATTACGAGTTGAATCATTAACCAACGAGTAAGCGATAACTTTCATTCTTCATTGGTTCTTGAAACCCAGTTTATTGTTAGGACTATTATTTGATCAAATATTTATATCATTAACTCCAAATAATTTTCAAAATGGCCGAAAAATGAACGGTTGCCATATGAACTCAAATCTGAGTAAAGCATCAAACAGGCATTAAATTTCGGAAAATATTTTTATGGAATTTTCCACCTTAAACATAGTAGTTTCTTCTCATGTTTTCTCGAAAGGAACTAACATTAAAATGACATTGGTACTTGGCTGTGATCTTTCATTAAAGGTCCCTTTTTAAGAAAATGAAACACTTGGGTTCAGACCTAAAGTGCTTTGTATTTATTGACGGAGCTTACCACGCCAGATGTCCTTGTTCAAGATCCAAATCCCTAACAGTAACTTTTCTATTTGACTGCTCGTCAGCGACCTCCAAAACCCAGTAAGAGCCATTAATGTATAAACCTGATTTGGTTACGTATTCCAATTTTGGAATTTAATGTCAGATATTCTAGCCACTTTGTATTTCAACTGAATAACGTTTATAAATTGTCTCAGAGCAAACAACAATAATTTATCTTTAGAATGTTATGACTTTGGCGTACATGTCTAAATATTACGATTCTGAAGTCTAGTAAATGCGAAAATCATTTTAAGTTTTCTTAATTTCGCATAATAGTAGACTGCATTGTTAAAGGCACATCCATGCCAGTCGATCGACCTTGAAATGCATACGTGATTAAACAGTTGGGAGTGTCAAGGTCCGCCCACTTGTAATTGCTCATCAGAGGTTCGACTCCGGAAATTATACTTTAGATATGGCAACCGAAACCTTCATGGACCTTCTGTGTGCTACTAACAGTGAAACCGTATATAACATTCCTACACGCAGAAATATAAGATAGTGGGTCCAGTTAAGCGAAAGGGAATGATAAATCCAACCGATTTCGAGAACCGATAAGGAGAACTCAGTTTCGGTATTGTTCGTAAAACGAAGACAGGTGAATAGATCAAGGACAATACGCCAATAATAATTTTAGTTATACATGTATTGCCCTAAATCTAGTAGGTATTATGCTTATTTAAGGCATTTTCTATGTTGGATGTACAAGCATTTAATAATACTATGACTTTAACTAACAATCTTAGGTTTACTTTTTATTTTCTTATTGAAACAAGTCATTTCTTAACAAGAAAATGACATCTACTTGTAGAATCTCGCCATTTATCCGTGCCTGAATGACATCGTCTCCCATCTCCCATTGGGCTGAAAATAAATAACATGATATATGCAGCATCCGAATGTATAAATGCTATAAAGAAATGATAAATAGTACAATGCTCATTTGGTTTATCTCCGCCCTTTTGAGCTTTCACAATTATGCAGTTATTTCAAACCTATTGTGAAAGTCATTTTATATAGGACATTCTTAAGACTGTCGTTCTACTATAGTTTCCAGGTAACTCGTCCCGAGCCAAAAAATATGGTTTAGAGAATGGATGGGTGGAGGGGAGGCAATAATTATGACGGTCGATCATACGCTGCTTAAGTAATTACCACAAATTTAAGTTATAAATCTAAAATATAGAATAATCTGTATACATATAGATAAATAAATGATCACGATCCGGATTCAACGAACTAAATCGCAAAACGAAACAAAACAGAATCAAAACAGCCAATATTAATTAACAAAAATTAAGCGCTTTAGATGGTGAAAAGCAGAATGATTCTTTGGCGAAGGTTTTCGGAAAAGATTATGTCTATGGTAGGAAATATTGCATTGATAATGACATTTAACGCAAATATAATTATGCCGGATCTCTCTCTCTCTCTCTCTCTCTCTCTCTCTCTCTCTCTCTCTCTCTCTCTCTCTCTCTCTCTCTCTCTCTCTCTCTCTCTCTCTCTCTCTCTCTCTCTCACACACACACACATATATATATATATATATATATATATATATATATATATATATATATATATATATATATATATATAAAATCAAGAATTTAAAGAACTTTATCATTACTACAGGCAATGTAAGCAAAACATAATAGTAACATATAACAATTTAAAGCCATTATACAAATTATAATTATAGAGATAATGCAAATGATGGTTGACATTCGGAGATGGTGTTGTACCCATTGACACTACCTTATTCATATCTGATTTGTCCGGGTTGATATTATTATCGCCCGTGGATTGAGAGAAATTGGCGCCTAGTTTTTAGAGAGCTTACGACGATACATTAAGAGGGGAGCTGGCATGTCTCTAACCGAACACCATCGACAAAATCAAAGTTGTCCCCTGTCACAATTGGAATCAGTCAATCAGTCAATAAATCAGTTAATGAATCAGCACAACATAAAAACTATTATTAATTAATTGAGGAATCCTAATTTTAATACGTATTATGTTTCTCAGTGATTATAGTAGGAAACGAAACTAGTACCGAAAGCACATTCATTTGATGCCTTCTTCAAATTATATTATCATATGGTAAAAATATAAAATGTTCCATATTCCTTGCTGGTTTATATTGCTTGTTTAATATGAAAAGCGTCTGACTGTAGGTGACATGCAACGATTCTCGCCTTGAGAAGCTGGATGGTCCAAGCTAGTAGTTGTTTTACGTCCTACCCGACATTGTTATCACTGTTTTTCATTCCCATTTTAACTCAATTATGTGTTAGATATTTCTGTTTTGCGGACCATATTGGCGCTACTCCAAAATTGCGAATAATGACAACAAGGATGATTGTGCCTCAAGCGGCGTAACAATCGGCTGCCGTGTAAGAGATGTACCAAAGCATTGCAAAATGCTACTTTTATTGTGCAACCTGGACAGATGATTGTAAATTGTCGTAAAAAACATAAAGAAATAACTCGAGCTGTGCATCTCAGTGACAAATTCATGAAATCCAAAAAGTGCTCGTTCATAAAAATGCTTTGAATGTTGCTTATAGACTGGAGGAAAGCAAATATAAGCAGAAAACCTAAGGTGGCCACCATCACATTCTTGATAATTTGAAATTTTTGTCCTTAAAATTATTTTTCCTGATGTAATTTCCACGGACACCATAGCGCCGTTCAGGCACTTCTCCATGGTGCCATTTGATATATCTTCGTTTTTTATGATTAATTTTTTTACCTTTGTCGTATGTAATCCACACGAAATATGTAAGAGATTAATAAATCGAAAAAATAAATTTCCTCTCTTGACCTTGATTGTGGTTAGTTTCTGCACTGCTATTATTCTGGTATCTGAAGAATCAACCTTGAGACACTGGCAGTTATCTTTATGTAAAATGTATCACGGCCTGTTTTAAACTATGATTGTATTAGTACGATATTAATTGCTCAAGTTGAAAAGTATGCGTCTATTGCATATATAAAATATTATATTAATGTATATGCAAAATATCCTATTGATTTTTGTGATTTTCAATCAATAAATTTTGTTTCTTACATGTATGCATGGTCAAGGGAAGACACAATAATTAAATAGGTGATTGCCTGCAAAATCAGATTAAGAGATATGCTGTGCATATTGTATTTACAAAGGAGAATAGCGAAATTTAAATATTATGAATTTGTTTCTGGATCATAGATAAATAAATCCAGCAAATAAATATAGTTTGACTGCAAAGGGTTGAGTCAAAGAATGACATTCTCTGCTTGATGTGACTGCAAGGTCTTTTCAAGAGTTATGGAATCCCATACATACCCTCTTTCCAGGAGAATAACAAACACTTACCCGAACGTATCACTGTTTACCTTAACTCACCCGTACAACCGACCCAGTGAAATCCTTTTTATTATCCAATGTCATGTGACTGATTATGTTCCCAGTAACGAGGACATTTAAGAGCGTCTATAAATTTCGTTTCTTGTTGAACCTTAATTCGTAAATTGTATACTTGGTTGGTCAATACAGAAGACAGAGTAAAGTCGTACTACTCATAAGATAGAAGCAGTTAGAATAGAAAAACAAATTCCGGCATTTTAGTCCTGCACGATGAGTACGGTGAAATTAATGGTCGTCAAACCATTACGACATCCTCTTATGTAATAAAACACACTGAGGGGTTTAAACTATATGGAATGTCCCAAGTCATGAATACGATGTATTTGCAATTAGATCAGTCTGCTTTCCATAGCAATTCACTGATCATTTAGTATATAATTCTAGTTCATATCTACAACGTAAATATCATTCATTAGTTTCAGCAAGTCTTTTATTTCATTTAAATAATGCTATATTAATACAATATATAAAATAAAGCAACTTATAGAGATGCAACTTTGGAAATATTTATGTCGTTACATGAATATTTGCATGTGTCGAGTGAAGAGGCTGCCAGGATATAGTTAGACGATATAGTTAAAATGGCATTTCATTATAATATATTGTGTTCAATGAGTACTCTTCTTTGAAAACCAAGCATTAAGTAAAATTCAATTTAATAAGATGACGGCAAACGAGAGACATTTAAGTGGTATGTCCCAGACCATATCTAAATGTGAATCGTGACTTAATAAGATCTATCGATCGAAATGTTTCAAATACTCCGCCTACTTACATTGAAAAAAGCTTTTGAATTTGGGAAAGTCTAGTCTCTTTGCTACGAGAGAATGCGGTGTTGGCAAGGGTTTATGAGAAACAGTGTTGAACATTTAGGACGTACCTGGTTTTGTGGATTTAATGACACAGTCGCATCAAAGTTTTCAAAACACGTCCAGGAGAGATGTTAGTCGAGGCTCTCGACACATCCTGATTGTGTCTTCAAGTACATAAACAAGTTACACAGTCATGCTGGTAAATCCATAAATGATTGTCATACGTAAGACGCTGAGCATACATTTGAAAAATGAACGAACAGGACAGAAGCGGCGAGAAAGGATGAAAATGAACTATAAAAACTCGGAAAATACATTATAATATAATAATTATAAAAATACTTTTAAACATTAAAAATTACTAAGAGTTATTTCCAAATATAATTTAAAAGAAAATTTAAATTGATCTTTGTTTTGCGTGTACTTTACATTTCATTTTTTCAAATTTCCTAATCGCTTCATTTGTGTTTACAATAATGAATGATTCTTTGAAGGGAATAGGTAATTAATTTGTATTTTGGGCCCAAACACATCTCTCTGTAATGTTTTTTGCAGTGTTTTATCTATACTCTAAAAGAAAAGTTTTGATGATCATATTACCTACCACCAACGTCTCATATACGGCCCTAAACTTATAGATCCTAAATTTATGTCTCAGATGAGTCCCAAAAATGTGCATAATTTTACATTTTTGCAGCAAACGCATTAGTCCGCAACCACAGTCAATGACAAAGACGTATCGAAAAGTACTTTTTATTTACAAATCACACATAATCAACGAGTCTTGATTCCTTTTTAACGATAATTTTGTAACCCTTTTTAGTATGCAAATAACGACTGAATTTCATTTCCTAAAATTACTTAAATACACAATTAACAATTGCAAAAAACAACTCTAGAATAAATACTTATTTCTCTCGCAGGGCCACGCTCATCAGAAATTGGGAAGGAACACAGAACAGCACAAAATAGTGTACTACGTGTGTTCACCCACGTACCACGTACACATGGACGCCTTATAGCAATTTAGTCTACTTGTGCACACGTTGGTCTTGTTTACTGTCTATACTGATGGGCACACCGATAGAAGCGCCCTGAAGTTGTCATAAACTAATTTAAGTGTCATTAACACTTTTCTTACAAATTAAGATTAACAAAATAAAGTTTTAGCTGAAATATATGTATCACCATGAAATATATGTATCACCATGAAATATATGTATCACCATGAAACATATGTATCACCATGTAATATATGTATCACCATGAAATATATGTAAGACCAAGTAATATATGTATCACCATGAAATATATGTAAGACCATGTAATATATGTATCACCATGAAATATATGTATCACCATGAAATATATGTATCACCATGAAACATATGTATCACCATGAAACATATGTATCACCATGAAATATATTTATCACCATGAAATATATTTATCACCATGTAATATATGTATCACCATGAAACATATGTATCACCATGAAATATATGTATCACCATGAAACATATGTATCACCATGTAATATATGTATCACCATGAAATATATGTATCACCATGTAATATATGTATCACCATGAAACATATGTCTCACCATGTAATATATGTATCACCATGAAACATATGTATCACCATGTAATATATGTATCACCATGTAATATATGTATCACCATGAAACATATGTATCACCATGTAATATATGTATCACCATGTAATATATGTATCACCATGAAATATATGTATCACCATGATGAACCAGAAGCGTTACGGAGGTTTTTAAATTTATGTTGGAGGAATCCAACGCACTAATAAATAATAATCACTTTGCTAAGCAAGAAACATACCTCATCGTCAGCTTCTTCATAATTTACTCTGTTTTGATATTTTGCTATACCTAAAATTCCAAATAAGTATTGAGAATGATCTGTTTGGTTACACAATAACTTCCTATTTCCGGTAATGATATTTTTGTAATGCCAATTTGACTTTAATTTAGGTTTCTCTACATTACCATTACAATAAGGTAAAGTTTCATTGCCAAGTGCGTCAAGGTAGCTTCGAGATAAATGGAAGGCAATATAAAAAACAAACTTGAATGTGAAGTAATAGTTCATTATAAACCAGGAAGATTAGATATAAAGTTTGAAATCAAATACTCTACAGCATTCTTATAATTTATAATGTTATTTTGGTGAAGCAGATATGAGAGCTGTTCTTTTGCATCTAAAATAGTTTTATAAACAATATGATGGACAATTTTCTCAATACAAACCAAATATAAAATTTAACATTTTCTAGCGTTTTCCCCGTAATAGAACAAATATACAACCAATAATATCAAGAACGAAATGACACAACCCATCATTCATTCAAGTGACACTAAGATACTGAAATTCGATAGCGATTAAAAGAAAAAACCAGTCCTTGTATTTAGAAAATTTATTATATCATTAAAAATGGATTTAATTACGTTGGAAAAATAAAATGAGAAAATATTGGCTACATTTTAGTAGATTAAGAGAACATCTATTTAAAGCAAATATATTTTTTTTACTGTGTGTTCTTCGTAGACACCGAAAGTACGTAACAGTCTTACAATGCTTTCAAAATGTTCCTTGCAGCTAGGTAAAACATCATATATTTTATTCTTTTTTAATTAGATTTGCTTCAGGTAAAACAAAACGAAACGCAGACATATTTTATGATTAACTCAAGTCACATACAGAGTAAACGACGTCTTAAAATTGCATGGTTTCCGGGGTGATAGCCACATATTTAGTATTTGAGAAGCCTTAATTCTCATGACTACCATATATATATATATATATATATATATATATATATATATATATATATATATATATATATATATATATATATATATATATATATATATATATATATATATTATATATATATATATATATATATATATGTATATATATATATATATATATATATATATATATGTGTGTGTGTGTGTGTTTGTACATACATACATACATACATACATACATACATACATACATACATACATACATACATACATACATACATACATACATACATACATACATACATACATACATACATACATACATACATACATACGCACGCACGCACGCACGCTCACACACACACCTACCTACCTACCTACCTACCTACATACCTACCTACCTACCTACCTACCTACCTCCATCCATCCATCCATCCATCCATACATACATACATACATACATACATACATACATACATACATACATACATACATACATACATACATACATACATACATACATACATACATACATACATACATACATACATACTAAGACTGCATTGCTTTGTACTTATATGATACTTCAGTCGGTGTTTTAAAACTCTCTTTATCGGTCAGGTATTATCATAACTATGAAAAAGAGAAAATATATGATATTATTTACATTCATTTATAAACATTTAATTTAGTTTCAAAGTATGGTCTATGCACTCACATACACGCACGTACACACCCATTTAAGCACACAACCAAACCAACCGATATGCATGAAAAGAAATACATAAAGTAACTTCAGGCACAAGATGGGGATAACTCTTGCTTCAAAATGTTATAAGTGTTTGCAAATCATTAGTAGGCATCTACTATGCTACGTAACTAGGCTAGGACAAAGAAAGAAGAGTGTTAAGCCAACAAGCTTTGTAAATTTAACAGAATAATTATTTCCTTAGAAACAATGTTAGAATATGAAAAAAGACTTACAGTGTGAGAACGTAATCCAAACATTAATCTTGGAATTAAAAAATATAAGTCCTTTCACTAAGAAGTTCTAAATGACTCGAAGTATGAATCCATACGAAGTTCCAAGATGAAGGATGATGATGTGGGATGAAGTTGTTGTACTGATGCCAAAAGTTCCTCAATGAATCGCACCTTATAATATTCCAGTTTATGATTCCAGAATAACCTTTCACTAACTGACTGTGTTCAAGAATATTGGTTTAGAAGAGCACTTGTATGTTTTCCAGAATGAATAAAGTATTAAATAAAACAATAGGAGATATTTAAATCAGCTGGCATCAATATTAGAAAAAAAACCGCTTGAACCCTTAAGGTGCAGAATACGGCTGACTCAAATTCTCTATGAACTAAATTTTAACCCTTAAGCGAGACGCAGAATGGACCACGTGATAGCAACACGTGGCAGGGTTACATGGTCATCTAATTTAAACAACGCAGTAAAACAACATGTCAGTTATCATGTAGGATACTATAGCTTTATCTAATAATCAATTATTCTCACACTGGAAATGAATTTGAAAAAGATTGCTTTTTGCAAAAAGTTAACACGTGTGCTGAACCTGACCTTGGTAACGTCCAATCAATTTCATTCTTTGTTTACCAATCTCTGAACGAAGGTCAGCTAAAAATAAAATGAACCAATACTTTTGCGATATAATCAGGTCAAAACAGAAAACTGAATTTTCCGAAAAATATCAAATCCAATACAATCATCACTACGATAACATATTGTAATGAAATAAAAATAAAACAAAAGAGAATTATAACTAATACAAAAGCAGTTAAATTACATATGCGTAACACTTCCCCTAGAGAAAACAAAAGATTTATGTATGTTAATTATCTCATGAGGTAAACATTACATAAGAACTCTAATGCGTTATACAAAGTGTAGATGAAACAATTTTTCAATATACAGGAAAGTGCGTCTGCAATAAAATTATATTTTCCTTTGATGTGCCTGATGTCAAGATTATATTGTCCACGTTAATAATATGCCAATTTTATTTTTTTATCATGGCTATGAAAGTGGGTTGTCATCACTAAACACAACAATCGGAGAAGGAGATTAACTAATGTAAATTTCAAAATGCTGTTATGTCAATATCAAAGCCGTAAACTCTTTCTTGATTGTTGAGAAATTTTTTTCGTGCCTTTTTATTTTCTTAGCGAAATAGCACACTGGATGTTCAACAACATTTCTATCTTCTTCAATCAGCTATCGTAACTTAACAAGCTGGGTATAAATTAGGGGATTCTTTTTCAATAGGAACAGCTTTCTGATCCAAATGATTGTCAGCTACAAGTGGAGTAACCACAATCTTGTCTCGAGCTAGTTCGTTGCCTAGTAATAAATGAATGCCATAAACGGGTTAGGAAGACATTACATAGACCATCACAGAACTTGAAACTATGTCTGATGACAAATTTACAGAATGGAGAGGAGCATTAACAAAGCCGCACTCTACACTCTGAATGAGAACATTACCATTATAAGAAGTCTTCTCAAAAAAATGCAAAGTACCTGATATTTGAAGACTCTGAGAAGTTCCTGTACCACTTAAAATTGTAATATATATAGGATTGGCAAATAACCCAAGAGTGATATAGAACCATTTGAAATGAATAGTTGATACTTCTCCATAATAACATTTGAATGGACCTTATTAGACCCAACACATGTATGGCTTTCAAAAAATGACCGACCTTGACTTCTTAGACATAAGAGGGTTTTGGATAGGTCTGTCTTGATTCTGATACTTATATTTGAATTTGAAGCAATCGTAAATGACGTGTCCTTTCGTTGTGCAATAGGTATACATATGAAGAGATAAGGAGTTTGAATAAAGCTTGTCAGAAGCTTTAGTTTTAGATGTGCCAGACGGGGTTTTAAAACGAGTATTAGGCTGAAATACTTTTTTGTTTACCAGCAGATTCCTGAGTGAAAGACTTGCCTAAAACAGGAACTTTATGATGTAATAATTACTCATCATCAGCAAGGTTTCGATCTTATGTTGTTGCAGACAAGTCTTAATGACACTAGGAACACAGTTTATGAACTGTTCAAGAAATATGAGTAGCTTGATATTTTTCTTCAAACTATCTAACTACTCCTGAGTAGGACTAGAACGCAAAGTCTCCACTTTTGATAACATTGTGAAAAAGCCTGTTGATTTCATTAAAATTACAACCGAAATGTGAAATAGTACATTGGATTTAAAAACTAAGGGAATTTAAGTTTCGAAAACAATTTTATGAAATATTTAGGACAAAACTCAAATATCCCGAAGACAAGAATACAATTTTCTGTGTTATGTGATTAGGCTTGTACAAGGGAGCAACGGAAAGAATGAAGCCAACAAGCTTTCTTCATTTAGCAGCATCAATAAATTTGTTTAGAAAACAAGGTAAAATATGAATAATTACTTATAGTCTGTATATATATATATATATATATATATATATATATATATATATATATATATATATATATATATATATATATATATATATATATATATATATATATATATATATATATATATATATATATATTCCACAAATTAATCATAGAATTTAAAAATACAAATCATTTCACTAGAAAGGTCTAAAGGAATTGAAGTTTGAATCCAGACGAAGTTCCAAAATGGAGGATGGTGACGTCGGATGAAGTCGTTGTACTGATGTCAACAGTTCCTCGTTGAATCACAACTTATAATGTTCCAGGTTAGAATTCCAGAATAAATTTCCACTAACTGTATTTATCCAAGAATTATTATGAAGTAGAGCAATTGTATGTTTTTCAGTGTGATTAAATTATTAAATCTAAACAAACATAATAATTTTAAAACAATTGGCATCAACATTAGAATAATAGATCAATATATAATGTGGGCTTATGCATGAGATGTTATGCTGGGTGAATATTTGTTTCGAGTTTATAAACAAGAGTCTGGTTGGTATTCAATACCTTCATTTTTTAAACATCAAGAACAAAATTGCTTTATTTGATTCTAACCATACTTCTCATCAGACTATTGAAAAGCCACGCTGAATATATATTTTCCTCTTAATATGGGAAGCAAGCTGACATTGTACTAAAGTGTGCTTGCAGTTAAGTCAGTGTAGAATACTTACAGTGAATGAAATGAGGAATACTTGCAACGTGTGGAATGGGGAATGCTTGCAGTCAATGGAATGTGGAATGATTGATGTGAATGGAGTGTGGAATGCTTGCAGTGAATGAAGCGTGGAATGATTGATGTGAATGGAGTGTGGAATGCTTGTAGTGAATGAAGCGTGGAATGATTGATGTGAATGGAGTGTGGAATGCTTGCAGTGAATGAAGCGTGGAATGATTGATGTGAATGGAGTGTGGAATGCTTGCAGTGAATGAAGCGTGGAATGATTGATGTGACTCGGCTGTGAAGTCAATGTATCATTGGATTTTATATGATTAAACGGTAAAAAGACAAGTACCATGATATCTCAGTCGACATGAACAAAGAGAGATCAAATGTATAATAATGAGTAGAAGGAGCAATAATAGGATGATAAGATTTGAATAGGTCTGTACCAAGCGGACACCAAAGAGAACATTTATGCTTTGAAGGTTTAAGAATCAGAAAGTCAGAATTCATATATGGAAAGTTCTTTGGATACAAGATACATCAAGTTATCTTCTATGTAGAACATGCTTTTCTTATTTCTTACAGTTTCTTTACTTTTTAGCATACATCAGAGAAAATATGAAATATAAACCAAGATAGTGAACACAGTAATGCTCAAGGTAGATGACCAGCTTCTTTTAGACCATTTTGTAGCAAATATGATAGTGACATTCAATGAATTTTAGGTATGGATGTCTGCGGTATTAAGGACGAAACAGCACAATTTAAAAGAAAAGAACTTAAGAATACGGACGTTTTTCCATGCAAATTGTTTAAGACAAAATACTTCTAAAATGCACTCAAAAGATGTTTTCTTTGAAACAAAACAATGTCTTATAAAGTGACAACAATTGCAACAAAACATTTACTTATCTTTTCATTGTTTCATTGGAGTGAGCCCCTCCACATTATTGCGCAATGTCAAATAAACCATAGCCCTTACAGAAACACTGAATTTCTCATTGTTCAATCCCCCCACACACCAACCCATACTTTTTAAAATCCTATTTACAAATATTACACACCCTATAATTCCTGTACCGACCCACCTATCCCCACCAGAACCCATTACTACTTCTCTTCTTGGCTAAATACTATTTTAAGGGAAACAGTTTATAGGGACTCTAAGTGAAAGATCAACTGAGCCTACAATACTTATTTAGGAACGCCAGATAAAATAATCATTTAAGCTTGCTATACTTATTTAGAGATTCCAGATTAAAGAGTATGCGAAGTTGCAATACTCTTTTAGGGACGCCAGATAAAAGAGTGTTTGTGCTTGCAATACTTATTTAAGGACGCCAGATAAAACAGTATTTCAGCTTGCTATACGCTTTCTGGAACGCCAGATGAAACAGTATTTCAGCTTGCAATACGCTTTTAGGGACGCCAGATAAAAGAGTATTTGTGCTTGCAATAGTTATTTAGGAACGCCAGATAAAATAGTATTTGTGCTTGCAAAACTTATTTAAGGACGTCAGATAAAATGGTATTTCAGCTTGCTATACGCTTTTGGGGACGCCAGATGCAAGAGATACAACTTATGTCAGTCCTGAAGATGCCTACAAAATGTGCCAATGAAGCAAGCTTGATAAATTTTTAAAAGTCGCGGTCTGTGACGAATTATGCATAAAGGGTAGAAAGATCAAAATACAAATATACTTTGAGACATGGGTCTGAAAATGTCCTCAGCGCCTTGAAGAAACAAACAAGATATCAGGAATAAATAGATGAAAGATGCAATTATAGACATGGGCAGTTCAAACATATTAATCTTGTTTTCAGGTTTTTAGGTTTTCTAAATATTAGTTCTAAATAGTAGAATAGTAGTTCTAAATATTAATTATAACTATAGGAAAAGAGCAGAATAAATAAAATAGCCGATCAAACACTTTATTAACATACTATTTTATAAAAGCATGAAATATAATAGAATTTAAATATGAACACACACACACAAAAACACACACTTACATACATACATACACACACACACACACACATATATATATATATATATATATATATATATATATATATATATATATATATATATATATATATATATCAAAAGAGACCATCTAAGATTAGGCTGTTCTGTAAATCATTCCTTAATTCATTATGAATTATAATTATATAATATTAGAAGAAACCCTCCAAAACATTGGTAGCATTAGAACAGTAGTTACTATCTACAAAAGTAAATCCGATACTACAGACATTCATGGATTATTGAGTTGCTGAAAGAGAATCAATCTTCATGTGGCTATCGGTTTCTGGAATACCCGTAACAGCGTAACAAAGTATTTTTCATAGATAATCGCTTGCGAAAATGTTAAACATTGTAAAATGGAAAATGTTGAATAAAACTTGACATGTACATTCTAAGATTTATCTAAAACTAAGTAGCTTGTTGAAATTCAGATGTATGACAAGATAGCGATTTGATTGGATATTATTTGATTGGATATTATTTGATTGGATATTATTTGATTGGATATTATTTGCACCATTATCTTCCAGTTTTCAATAATTTCCAGAAGGGCTATGGTTGCAGCTCTGACTGATATCTACCTAAAGCATAAAAAACGTCATTTTATTTAATTTGTGAAATACCTTATTGGCATTGTCCAACCTTAAAGTAACACGATGCCATGGCCAACATGGGAGTTCATTTCGCATTGTTTTCTCAAAAGAAATGTATACTAAAAGTTCATGTATATTTATAATTATAAAATTATAATAAAATAGATTTATAAATTTATAATAAAATATCCTTAAATTTGACTTTCTCACAAAATGAAACTCGTGGAATGATAACATGTATTGTTTGTGCCACACCAGATGACATGTTATGAAAAACACAGCGGTGAGCGTGCAAGGGCAGTTCATATCGAATATTGAGATCGCAATCCGTAATAGTATTTTTCTCTTGGATTGGCGAAATGAGAAAACGACAATGCAGACATATATAATTCTAATGCAATTACATATTTAAATTTTGGAAATTTAATGACGTAGATTAAATATATATCTTTTTCTAAATATTTAAAACTTTAAGGGTTTTTTTTACAAATGTGAAAATTGCTTGCTTAAAGATTTCTTATTTTTGCATTATAAGAAGACCTTGTTTCAGAGGAGTACAGACAACTCAGTCTATCAGCATTCACATAAAACGTTATTAAAATACAGGAAGTATCACATGGGCAACCAACGTCAATTGCTCACCGGTCTGCAACTCCGGAAATTATATTTTATTTATGGCAGCCAAATTTTTCACGGATCTTCTATATGCTACCTCAACGACTGCGTAAAAGAACATCCCTACGCACAGGAATGCAATACACAGGTATAGCTTAACTCTCGTTATCAAAAAGCTGCTATAGCCAAAGGCGATGATAAATCCAATGGATTCCCAGAGTCGATAATTGGCAAAGGCAGCTTCGGTATTGTCCGTAAACAGGAAGCCGTATAGCGCTGAAAGCGAAGAGAGTTAATTTTTGTAAGTATAATGTGCGATTAATTGTGTGAATTTCAAATGTATTGCTCTGGAAAGGTCTTGTTGATTGTTTTACACAAGGCATTTTCTGATTTGTATGTACATGCAGTATGCGTTTAGATTAGAAATCACATTAATTATTGAAATCATTTAAAACAAGGGAAATAACTGATTGGCACAAAAAGTATGAGATTCTTTTTTCGAATCATAAAAAGTTTTAAAGAAAGAGCTATAATAATAATAATAATAATAATAATAATAATAATAATAATAATAATAATAATAATAATACTATCTCAAAATATTAGAGATGTTAACCTTTTTTTATCTTATAAATGAAATAAATGTTCTCTAAAACACTACATGTGTAAAACCTCACCATTTATCTGTGTCTGAATGACAGCGTCCCCCATCCCCCATAAGGCTGCCAAGATGTAAAATATATACACAGCATCCGGGTCTGGTGTCCATAGCAACATGCAGATTTGACATCCTCCGTGGACAATAAATGCTATAAAGAAAGAATAACATATTGCATTGATCATTGAGATTTCTTGCGACATATGTGAGCAAATACAATTGTACATATATTTCTTTGCTATTTTTTAAAGTTTGTATGAAAGAAGATTCATAGAGATAGAGTTCCTGCATCTTTCCCTGTTATGATGTGCTGAGGTAGAAATATGTTTTGCATGGTTGAGCTGGGGCGGGAGGGGAGTAAACCAGAGAACCAACTATCTGAGAGACAGAGCATCCCCTGACCTATCGGCAGCTCAAACATATTATGTGTTTCAAGTTCATAGTTCAGACCATTTAATAATAAGCAAAAGTTACACCAAGAAACAGGTTGTTTCGCGCCCATTTCTCTCTCCGTCTTCATCCACTCCACACCCCGGTTCCTCGTAATACATTGTTGTACGACCCTCTCGTGTAGTAAGAATATAAAGCATAGTCGAAACAAATAAGTCGTGGAAATTTTTTGAAGATATACGAAGTTAAATTCAAGAAATCAGCATTTCTTATACAGAAGTTTTGAAGAAATGTATTATACACTTGACTGATTTAATAATTTCTTTCCGAAACTGGTTTGGTAGTTGATCAATCGAACTTTTATCGCATTTTCTTATATTTCACGGGAGTGGTAAGGGTTTGTTTTTAGTCAGTACCTTAAATTTAAGTTAAATTTTCTTCAGTCCTTATGTATTAATGATTCGTTACAATCAAATCTTACTGCAATTCATTAAAATAACATGAATTCATAATTGTCCTATTACAGACTCCAAAACTGAAGTGGCCATTATTTATTAAAGGAACGAATAATTACAAAATTATAGCAAACCCTAAAACAAGGCATCTCATTGGCTAAAATTAATCATTATATCACACAGAAAAATAGAAGTTCTTAGCTCATAACATAAGAATGGAACCTCCTTAAAAATGTTTGTAGGAAAAAGGTCCAAATATAGGTCTTTAATTTTAATAACTATTTGTGATCATTGAAATTGAACGTCATATCTTTACAAGATTCATAAAGATAAAAACAAAATAATACCCGCTATGTTACGGCCTTTTGTGCAATGTAAAATCGATTTTCAGATTTCTTGAAGTCATGAATCTTGTATAAAAATAAAGACTAATGTTCAGTTCTAAATAATGTCAGAAGACAAAGGAATCAACGGATGAGTATTTACACCTATAGGTAAATCTAAACTCCTTCTTGACACTGCATTGTCGAGTTTGATTGTACTACTTACCCAGGACGAAGAACGGTATATGTCCCACGTACTGCACGAGTCGACCAAAAATAAACGAGCAGGCGGCGTCAACCACTCCGTAACAGATCATGACAAAACCAACATTCCAGATACCCAACGCACAGCTAACGTAGGACTAGACAAAAAAAATGAAAACGATGAATTAAATTTTAGAAAATTGTTTTCTTGTTATTTCATTTATCTATTGATATCTCTGACTTTGTCTATTTATCGTCCTGGATAGATAATGATATATCTGACCATCCGAGTGTCTATTATTTTGTCTTTGTTCAGATAATATGAATTTTCCAATATTTATATTTCATTAATTGTCAGTCAAGCTAAACAGCCATCTCTCTCTCTCTCTCTCTCTCTCTCTCTCTCTCTCTCTCTCTCTCTCTCTCTCTCTCTCTCTCTCTCTCTCTCTCTCTCTCTCTCTCTCTCTCTCACACACACACACACACACACACTTTTTTCCATACAATACTCTAATATATCTTCTGAGGGTGTAAGTGTGCTCTTGAAGTCGGTCTGATGAAGATATGAACGTTCAAAGCAATTAATCATTTTGCTTTATGATGTAGACGTATTTTTAATATAGCAAGGCTATTAAGTGACAGCTTTATATGTCAAACAATTTTCTATCCATTTCACCATTTCATGTTCTTGGATTGAAACGTTTTCACAAACTCAGAGCTAAAGAAGCCGAGAATAGTTATTTTTAATCGTGGATTACAAATACTTTTGCTTAGTACAAATCTCTTTTGTGTATATAATAATGTACAAAACCTATACGATCTTCAAAATGTTCTTAAAATTGAAATATAAATATCACGCAATTCCTGCACAATAAAACGAATATTTGATTGCAAATTGGACTTAGTGTGGTTTATACTTGATTGCACAATAAAACAAATATTTGATTACAATTTGAATTTAGCGTGGTTTCTCGTATAACTAATGTAGTTCTTATTTAATCTATAATATTTAGAATACTTTTGTTTTATATTTATATTTTAATTTAGATGTATAGACTATGCAGTCTGAATAAAGAATTCTTTTTTTTTTTACTTTTTATATTTTTTCGCTATTTTGCAGCACGAGATAGGCTTTATATTAAGGTCGGCATAATTGACAGAATAAAATCCCGGGAAGAACCAACGACCCACGTAAAATTTTAGGCAAGCTGGTTCGCATACAGATAATATCTTAGCCTGAGACACGAACACGCGCAGGCCGAGATGAGATGGCAGCAGCCTAAACTCTATAATCTTCGATCCAGTTTACGATATTCATGTTAGTATTAAACTCTTTCTAAGAAAATATGAATTTTGAAATTTTATGAACTTTTCTGGTTATAAAAAGTTTCACGTCATCAATATTGCAATAATTTCATTAAATATTAATCGTTTGCACTGTACTGTCATTATTCGAAACTAATCCCCAACATGTTATTCAGTCTCTAATGTTCTCACGAGATATCGGGAATTAACTATTTGAAATAGGTGATGAATACAATTTTCAAATTTAAAATGCCTAATACTTGTTTTGTAATATATGAATTCTGGGGGTACGGTTATTAGCCAGATCCTACCATCCTCACAAGCACGCATTCCAGAGATAAAATACAAAGTATTTATCTGTCCTACAATGTACAAGTATATTATTAGTACTATGACAGCCGCATTAATCTGACCTATAATAAAGAAGAATGTGTGTGTTTGTATGTCTGTCTCTTAAAGACTGGAGAGGTTATCAACGGTTTCCCATTCTCTTTTAGAGACACTCCTAACTTGTTTGACATCGCTTACTTATAGCCCACACCTATGAAAAAATTCATAGCATGTGGAAGCTTTTGAGATATATGAAGTATTATAACTAACGGAAAATTGTTTTAGAAAGTTCCTGGAGGAACGAAGCAGACACTAGACTTTTTCTATCGCTATCAATGAGACTACATTTGTACAAGTGTGTGTATGTGTGTATGTGTGTGTGTGATTTAGATTTTTAACGTAGCTTTGACAATTTAACAGTCATATCGCTACGATGTCTGCAGTGTGACAATTTATAGAGAATGTATACCACTGGGGTATCATGCCGCAGACATAGCATGATGTCTCACCCGGTCACATTATCCTGACACTAGGTCAACCAGTAATAACACTAACCACGTAATGCTGAGCGTCAAGCGAGACAGCTGTTATGCATTCTCTCTCTCTCTCTCTCTCTCTCTCTCTCTCTCTCTCTCTCTCTCTCTCTCTCTCTCTCTCTCTCTCTCTCTCTCTCTCTCTCTCTCTCTCTCTCTCTCTATATATATATATATATATATATATATATATATATATATATATATATATATATATATATATATATATATATATATATATATATATATATATATATATATATATACCACTGTAAAATCCCCGGCTATATAGGCCTGTTCAATCCCGCTGTAAATCGTGAGGGGAATAATCAATTTCTGAAAATGGCTACGCCAACAGTGTTTGAAGGTTTCCAACAACAGATGGGGGGAGACCTTCTTGGATCCAACCGCCACCTTCCCCTCGTCCTTGTCCAATACTATCCGATCCAGAAAGAAGGCGATAATCAGGACAGCTACGCATGCGCTTGCAAGGTAAATACCACAGACTGTATAAATCTACAAATAATTATAATATAATACTAAACGAATAAATGATTGAATCAAGTAAACTAGCGAGTTAAATGAAAGAATAAGCAACAAGAAAAAAATATGAAATAAAAATAACTAAAACTGATTAATTAAATTATGGTCGGGATATAAAACGCACGATGATGTTACGGTGAAGATTTTCGAGAAAGAATGTGTCTATTTTATCATAAGAAAAATTTACAATGATATACTATGCAAATATATATTACAAGGTACGAAATTAGTATTAAATGATATATATTCTCAACAAAGTCAATATATCCCTACAGAATATAAATGAATAATTGTCTGAAATGGAGAAAGAACTTGAGTAATGCAAATTAAATTCTGATGCGAAAAGAGAATTATAAAATAATGGATGGAACCGAAAAGAAATAAGTTATGGTGACATTGTGTCACTCTGTATATTCCGGGTGAACCTTTATCCCAGTTATCGTATGCTGACGTGACTTACGAATTAATAGAAATCTTACATGTCCATTTTCAAGATTTCACTTGATGTAGAGGAAAATAAACGAATGATATTTTGACAAATATATCAGTGACATCTGATACACCAAAGCCATTATACAGTTTTAATCGCAGTAATATTGAAAACGAAGTCCCAACATTTGGAGAAGTTTCGTATTGATCTTTTGCATTACCTTATCCATGTCTGGTTTGTTTAGGTTTGTGTTATTTCCAGTGTTGGATGGATCGTAATTGGCACCACATTTACTGAGGGCTTCAGGCGATACGTCAACCGTGGAGTTCGCTGATCTTTGACTAAACACCATCGAAGAAATCAAGTTACCCCAAATCTGACCTGGAAAGAGTCAGTGAGTCATTTAGTCAAATAATGTAACAATTAATACAATGATCGAGCAACAAAGCAAGCAATCCAGTAATTACTAAAACACTTTGCTCCAAAATGACTTTAATCTGATTGTTATCATGCGCCGATATCACTTTTGCTATTTAAGGATTTCCTCTATTACATTATCAGCATAACTACATAATTTTCCATTTTCTTTGTTAGCTCATATCGCTTCTGTATTAGATGACATGTCATTTCTCTCGCAGAGGATAACGTATACTGAATCATTCTATTCATAAACCAAAGTAGTTAAATTTACACAAGGCGCACGTCGCCAATTTCACGTTTTCATTTTCATTTTTCTACTAATATTTGAATTTTAAATCATTAAAATCAAACATTCCGCTACTTACTTGTCTGAAATATCATGAAAAAGACTCCAAAGAATCGGTTGATTGTGTCATCTTCTGTTTTACCAGTCATTTTTGCGTACCAGACTCCGGCCTGTGTTAGATACGTGCACTTTGCGGACCATAATGGCGCTGCTCCGAGACCTAGAATAATAGCAGCTGGGATGATGGTATAAAAGGTGGCGTAAAAGTTGGCTGCCATATAGAGAATATAGCAAAGCATGGAAATAGCCACAGTCCATTTGCAACCTAGACGGGCGATTGTGACTGGAGGCAAAAACATGCAAGAAATGACCAGAGCTCCATATATCACTGATAATCCGATCGTCCCCAAACCTTCCGCCCTATTAAGGCTACTTTGAAGGTTCGACAATGACTGGAATGAGGTGAACAGAAACAGAAAACCTAAGCTGACCACCAACACGTTCTTGATAATTTGAAACTTTGTCATTTTAAATGTTTTTCCTGGCGTCGTTTCCAAGGGTACCATGGAGCCGTTGAGACTCTTCTCCGAGATGGCATTTGACATAGCTTCTTTTTCTTTGGTATTCATATTTTTATCTTTGTTCGACTTGTTTAGTAAATTATCTGCAAGAGATATATAGTACCGAATATATTAGGATCTATTATTAAAAAAATGATATTTTTCGCCATGATATTAACACAGCTGCAGAATTTGCAAATGATTTTTGTGTGAAGTTTTTTATTTTAAATGTATGATAAAATGTACGGTTGGCTACTGACAAATGACTATTTCTCCAAAAGGTTTATAGAATTAAATAGGTGATTTGCCCCAAGATATTTCTTCGAACTATGCAAACTAGATTGCATGTAAATATAATTCTGACGAAAGAAAGAGCATTGAGCATTATGCACAGGTCATTAATAGTTTATTCTGAAAATTTAATTTCATTCAGTAGACTTGACTCGAAGAACGACAGAGTCATTTGTATGATTACAAAGTGTTCTGAAAAGAAATGAAATTCATTCAAACTTTTTATAGATCTACTTATGACTATTATTGGAAAGGAAAATATGAGTAAGAAAATTGTCTTAATTATAATTACTATTAGTAAATATTTTTTTATGTAATCATGACTTACCTTATACATTAGAATGCCACGTACACACTCGAACACATTACTGCGCACAATGACCCATACCAAGTAGTGAAATTCTTATAATCCCAAGTCATGTGACTACTTCTGATCCTGGTAACAGAAAATCTTGCAAACGTCATTGAAAATGGGTTGACCTTATCTTAGACATTTCGTTATTTGTTTAACCTTAATACATAAACTATACACCCAGTTGGTCAATCCTGAAGGCACGAGAAAGTCTTGCGTCACTCACACTAAAGATACAGTAGAAGAGAAAATACAATTCAGAGCCCGAGAATTTAATTTAAAGACACAACAATGCCTAAACAAAAAAAGGAACACAAACAAGGGGATGAAATTATCATAAAATATCCAGCTTTGAATATACAACTGTGCGAAGATATCGTTCTTCTTTTTTAGAAAGAAACTTGTACAGATATGGACATATCATTACTATCCGAATGGGATGATGGGAATTAATATTTGATGATGGGAATTAATAATTCATGATGAGAATTATTATTTAATGATGGGAATTAATATTTCATGATGTGAATTAATATTTCATGATGGAATTAATATTTCATGATGTGAATTAATATTTCATGATGTGAATTAATATTTCATGATGGAATTAATATTTCATGATGGGAATTAATAATTCATGATGGGAATTAATATTTCATGATGGGAATTAATATTTCATGATGGGAATTAATATTTCATGATTGGAATTAATATTGCATCATGAGTACAAACATGAAACATCTATAGTCGGAACATATTCCTAATTTCATTTAATGTTAATGGAACGTTTTATAAATAACCTATAGAGGTTTATATATAAAACATTTAGAAATTTTGTGTTTTTTTAATGAATATTCGTGTCATGACGAAGACATGTTTTAATTAAACGACTAATGCTGTCGACTCCTATTAAAAATCAAACCTTATGTGAGATATTTTGTTCACTGTATAACTGTTGCATTGACAATCCAGTATTAAATTACGTTTTGTGTACTAATCAGAGTTCGAGAAACAAAAATTGTATGAGTAAGATATTAAAGAGATAAGTCAAAGATTACATAAAAATGCCAGCCATGCCTTTATGCGGTCGATCGAAATGGTCTACACACCTACATAGACACTGAAATCAAAGATGCAAATCTGGGTATGTCCAACCATCTTACCTACGGAAGAATGCAGTGTCAGAAGCCGTGTTAACCATTTTGTCATCTACTTGGTTATGCAGCTATAATGGCTCTGCTGTGTGGAGACGGATATTAGGCGAAGCTAGCAACATATCCTGTTACCACCGTCACGTACTTAATGCATAATGGCTCTGCTGTATGGAGACGGATATTATGTGAAGCTAGCGACGTATCCTGATACCGCCGTCACGTACATAATGATGCTAGTATACCTCTAGAAAACAATGAAGACTGGAAAAATCAATTTGTGGTTAGCGGTAAACATTAGCGTTTGATTCTTAATCTTTTCAATAGTGCCAGTTTGTGCCTCCACTGTCTCTCAGAGAAGGGTACAATAATTATTTCCTTATAAGCAAAACATAGTGTATGCATCGCTTGCTTTATTTAAGTTTCTTATTCATGATGATTTAAAGTAATGATTGGATATACAGATGTCATACCTAAGAAGATGTGCATAGATCGAAATATGAGCTAATATGAGCAAAGTATAAGCGAAAACTAACGAAAATTCACTAAAATACATATGAAAATAACTTGTTATTTCTAATATTTATTTCTAAGAGTTAACATTCAAAACATATATATATAAGACAGACAGACAGACAGACAGACAGACAGACAGACAGACAGATATTTAGATAGATAGATAGATAGATAGATAGATAGATAGATAGATAGATAGATAGATAGATAGATAGATAGATAGATAGATAATTAGTGAATGAATTTTTGAAAACCATTCTTGATCTGATCTATACATTCACATCAGTAGGTAAGACCAGTAATATTTTCTAACATGTGAAAGGAAAATAAGTCTACATTGACAACACCTGTCGCAAACTGCGACTGTAAGATAAAAGATAACGAACAGTGACAGTTTGGATACTCTTGGTACATCATAGGCGCGGTATGAAGCAAAAACTGAATAGAGTATTAAAATATTAATTTTTAAAAAAGCTGGCTTGCAATTTACCTCGAAATTGTGTAATAAATTCATTTTCCCGCTTTTTATATTGGCCTCCTTAAGTGTTTCACACAACACTTGATAATTTCCTATTGGAATATAACGTTCTAATGCAATGTCGTCATCAACTTAAAATTAGCTCTGCACAGTTGAAATCATATGTTATCTACCTGCTTCTAAACATTTTACAATAAAATAATAAGACCATTATTCTGCGCAACTTTATAGCTTCTTTTTTATTCAGGCATGGCTAAAATTATTTCTGAAAAGAATTTAAGACAACGGCTAGCTATGCTATAATATTGCAACTATTAGTATGACAACTATTAGTATTGCAACTATTACTATTGCAACTATTACTATTGCAACTATTAGCATTGCAACTATTAGTATTGCCACTATTGCTATTGCAACTATTAATATTGCCACTATTACTATTGCAACTATTAATATTGCCACTATTACTATTGCAACTATTAATATTGCCACTATTACTATTGCAACTATTAATATTGCCACTATTACTATTGCAACTATTAGTATTGCCACTATTGCTATTGCAACTATTGATATTGCCACTATTACTATTGCAACCATTACTATTGCCACTCCTTCTAACAGATTCGTGAGCTTTAAAGTAGCAATCTTAGAAGTAGAATTAAGAGCAGCAGCTGTAGCGGTGGTGGCAATGCTGGTGGTGGAGGTAGTAGTTGTAGTAGTTGCAGCACCATTAATTGTTATGGTGATGGTGGTGGTTGTAGTAGCTGTAAAAGGTAATGATAAGATTCACTTTTTTAAAAATAACGACAGTAGCTTTCTGGTAGCTAAATGGAAAGAGTTAGTGGAAGTAGTAGTAGTAGTAGTTGCTGTTGTTTTGGTGTTGTTGTCTTCTGACTGCAGTAGCAAAACCTGCAGTACTTACATCACGAACTATAATTATGCACTTTCTAACTAGCTCAATCAAACCAAAATATACACTTTAGTTATATATCAAAGCAGAAAGGTACTTGCTTTTTATAGGTTGCTGCTGAGAAGTGGAAATGACCAAAAGCCTTGCAAGCAAAATAGCTTAAAATAAGTTTAGCTTAACCAAATCAGATCTTGAATTCGTACATTAGACACGATTGAAAAAATAAAAACTTCTAATCAGTATGAATCAAAATATACTCACCATATAGTTGGGGAAAAGAACCTGCAGGCAAACCACATTACATTTGGCTTAACTCACCCAAATTAGGTAAGGATGCTTCCCATGCATACATTAATCAAATCAAGTTTTCTCATTTTTGTTTCTTGTATAATAATAATAATAATAATAATAATAATAATAATAATAATAATAATAATAATAATAATAATAATAATAATAATAATAAAAATAATAATAATAATAATAATTATTATTATTATTATTATTATTATTATTATTATTATTATTATTATTATTATTATTGATCTAAAAATAGTATAGTTGTTAACAGGTTTACATTTCTGAATGAGATAAGTGTAAAAAAAAACAACACAAGGATTTGGTTTCCAAGACAACATGATAATCTCACAATATCTATGGACGATATAGACTGCAGAAATAACAATAATACTGCATTGGTCATTGTGGTTTCTTTCTGTATCTGCAAGCTTATTATATCTTTACAAAATTTTTAAATACAGCTCAGGTGGCCTAGTGGTTTGAGCGTCCGCCCCGGATGCTGGAGGTCGCGAGTTCGAACCCCAGACGAGTCATGCTAAAGACCTACAAACGGTACTAACAGTTGACCCACTAGGCGCTCAGCATTAAGAGATTAGTGTTAGACATAGTCGGCGGCCTGGATTCAGGATAAAGTGAATGGGTGGGACATCATGCTACATGCCTGCGATAGAATGCAACAGTGCTAGACATCACTATAAACCGCCACACTGCAGACATCGTAGCCATATGACCGAAAAATTGTTAAAGCTACGTTAACAATACTAATCACACACACACACACACACATACACACACACACACACACACACACACACACACATATATATATATATATATATATATATATATATATATATATATATATATATATATATATATATATATATATATATATATATATATATATATATTAGAATTATCTTCTTAACGATGGTCATTAACATTTTCTCCAGTTGCTAAGGACGGTTGAGAAATATCATTTAGTATCGTTGGGTTGGCAATGCTGGATATGGCTGGGTAGATAATAACATCGACTGATGCAGTGTGTAATCGATTTGCAGATTTCAGGAATTCATAAATCATGTAAAATGTGAGGTTCAATTTATGAACAAGAGACGAAAAATGCTTTAAAATCATCCTAAAATCTGTTAGATAAAACTCTAGTTTATGTATAAATTATTGCATTTTTAGTATCTTTTCGAGTTATGTTTATTGTTAAAGTGTCTTTTGTTATTATCATGAACCATTACTTCATTTTGCAAACATTACACTTTTGCACTGATCTGCCTTTAGGCGAATCTAATCCAAATTATGTACTCAGTCTCTAATGCTCTTTGCATCGGGTAAATATTATCTTGAAAAGTTTGATAACTACAATTTTCAGATCTCTATTTCAATTTTTTCGTGTAATACACATCCTTAAGTCTGGGAGTAATACAAAGCGCCTGAAAAAGGTTCACAAACCTATAATAATGCATTCCAGAGCAAACATAGAAAGGTATGTATTTTGTCCTACGACAAACAGGTATGTATGCCAGACGGAAACCAACTGATTTAGCAATCTATAAAACTGTTATCACAAATAATGACAAAACATGACCTGAGTGTCCTAGTTCTCATCTAGGTCGACTACTTGACCTTGCTGCTCTGTCTCCAATCAGACCAAAATCGTTTATAAAAATATATATATGGTTGGTATCCGTCGCGAGTGTCTGAAGAATCCGACCCTTGCGTGACAATCTATATATATATATATATATATATATATATATATATATATATATATATATATATATATATATATATATATATATATATATATATATATATATATATATATATATGGGGGTGGGTGTTTGTGTGTTCTAGGAAAAGGATGGGCAGACACATTAACAAAAAATAAACTAAATGAACCAGAATCTGTCCCCTTAAAGTACAGATTCCAGGAAGTCTAGAGCATCACATGAATAAATTTAACCACAAACAGTGAAGAGAATGGGACAAAATTAGGCCCGTTACTACTAAGCACCAAATGATAACAATGCAAGAACATTGAATAACTCTTTCGGCAAGCCGTGGAGGAAGGCTCTTATCAAGCAATACTAGATAAATGACCAGCTGCCCCCACTGTCCCCCCCCTTCCTTACACAACTGAACATGTCGTTACGGAATGCCCGGATGACTTATTGAAACGAAAAATATTTTGAGTAAAAAACATAAAACTCGAAGCTTGACCCATCCTGAATTCCTTAAACTGGGTAACTAAAATATTCATAAAAAATACCAAACTATCCAAAGTATTTTTCATAGATACGAAAAAAGAGTTCCGTGCAATTAACAACTTAACAAGTAAAGTAACAAAAGTGTAACAAGTAATCTCATGTTTATCGTAAAACCAGTTTTGTCCAATTACAGAAACACACGCGTATTAATAGAGACGATCCCTACCAGTCTGTCTGGGTCTGAGAGGGAACAAATCCCCGGGAAAGGGAATGAGGTCTGGTCACTAGGACGCTACAGAAGGATAGCCTCTACACCCTTAAGTTAAGACTATCAGGGTCAGCTTCTCAAATGAATATACAATAAAGTACTATGCTATAATATTAAAACAATATTAAGTAAATTACTAAACTCATCATAACAAATTGAACAATATAATATCAGCAAAATATTCCATCACACCAGAATATATAAATGCAATACATTTTGCAAAATAAACTATATTCTATGCTAATCATTGCTTAACCACTCTATTGAATTTAACTTCTTGCACGGGTATTTGTGAAGTGCCCGATAGAAACAGGTTTATCAACTTTACAATTATTAACAACAGTTAATCAATATAAGATGGGTCGGCTTCGGGGCATAGTGGTAAGAGCGTTCGCCTAGGATGAGGGTGGTGAGAGTTCGAACCAGGCAGAATCATACCAAAGACTTATCAAAATGGTACTAACAGCTGCCTCGCTAGGCGCTCAACAATAAAAGGTTAGTGTTAGGACTTACGGCTTGGTGTCAGGAAAATGTGACTGGATGGGACATCATGCTACATGTATGTGGCATGATTTCCAGTGCGAGGACTTCACCATAAACTGTAACACTGCAGACATCGTAGCTATATGACCGAAAAATAAATTGTTAAAGATACCTTAAAAATCAAAATCACACACAATCAGAAATATAAGGTGGTAACAGAGCCCAGCTGAACGATGTGGTAAAAGATTGGACCAATAGTCGTATTAGAGGTGTATAAGCGTAACTAAGCTGGTCCCAAGCGGTAAAATTAAGCTAACTATACAAGGGAATTACTGTAGGGACCAACAAAATTTAATCCCGAAAGCAGAAATGAGACGATGGTATAAGCCCAATCGGACCAAGCCCAACCGCACAAGGCGGTAAGACGTATAAAAATTATTAGTTGAAACACTGAATGATTTCAGCTCTCTCAAATAAATTCGATTATAAATGGTGGCTAAAACCACTAACCAACATGCCCAGTCACAAAGCGTGACAACGATTGAACGTATCCATATATAAATTAGTAAAGACGTGAGGATAGAAATCTCATAAGGATGGGGCACAAACCAATACGATGTGAACTCTGTTTATCTAGTGTCAATAACCAACCAAAAGCACAGTTGTTTTAGCTTCGAAAACAGGTGCAAGACGGTATAGGTAGGGAGCATTCAAGGTTGTGTCTCAACAAAGTAGACATAATTTTTTTAAAAAACAAAATGGCTAAATTCCTGGGAATTCGATTTGATGATACCTAACAACGGGAAAACATATAGTTGAGCTTTTGCGAAGACATGGAGGTCAAAACGTCATGAGGAACCTCAAGGGAACCGATGTTAGGAGGGTAGATGGAGGTAGGCCATACTACGCTTCTCAGTTTATATAGGACACAAGCTAGATTTTAAAATAAAAATCGACTATGGGAGCCAGAGAAACGCTTTGATTGGTTTCAGTCCTTATCGGTTCAGACAGCTTTATGGGATGGATTAGATAAAATGCAAGTTAAAGCCATCATACCAAGAGAAGAAGGAATTGATCCTATCTATTTTTTTAGAAACTGGTTTTATTGCTCTCAATTGTAATCTAAATCTTAAACACAGTTGGTTGTAATCTAATAACCTAAATTAGACAAATGGGCTGAATTTGGTCGATAACTTCTAACAAGGATTCCGCTGCCGCTTGGAGACACCAAACTAACCTCTCCTCCATTGCCTCGTTCAGGTAATAGTACAGCTTACTTAAAGTAATGCGGCAAATGGGTACCTGCTACATATTCACCGATTAAATAAGTAGTGTGCCTTGGAATTTAATTCAAGTTCAGTCAGTCATTATTGTAATTTATCGTCACCTTATGAACATCTATGTCGTCTAAGATCTGAGAAGTACGCGAAGGCATGATTCATAAACACACTTAATGGAGAGATAAATAAAAATCAAAACCCACTATTTTACTTAGAAGTGTGCAAGATGTAGTGGAAAGTGTCTTGTAAAAAGAGAAAGAAAGAGAAAGAGAAATATAGAAAGAGAAACAAGAACCTTAAAAGCTATTGAGGGGGAGGGGGCAAGCGATTAGTGGAAGATCGAGATAAACGAGGTCACCGTCACATACAGAAAGATCGAAAGGGTCGATAGAACAACTTAATTATTACTGTGATCACCCCTGTATTCTCTTTAAATCAGTCCGATGGAAATGTAAAAGTGCTATATAAAACAATTTATTTACTTACTGACAGTATAAAAGTATTATCAAGGCTTATACGTCGAACATCTGTATATTTTGATAATCATAGAGTTAAACAGTTTCATAAATTGAGAGGTAAAACGTCACCGAAAAATTTATTTTTTATCTTTGAGATGAACAATTTATGTCTCGATAGCTCTTTTGGTGTACTTGAAGTAGATAAACACCTACGCCATATTCTTAGAAATGGGATTATAAATGTCATTACAGTCGCTGCACACACACACACACACACACACACACACACACACACAAACACGAATTTCAGATGCTGAATTGAACGCCATTATTTCCTAGCGTAATTAATGTGGTATAACCACAGTCTCGCAGTAAGCAATTATATACAGTGTGTGTGTGTGTGTGTGTGTGTGTGTGTGTGTGTGTTCCAGATTGGACAGATTGTCAACAGTTTTCTCTTTTTTCACCCTCCCACAGTCATATGATGTGTATATGCTCTGAGGTATAAAATAATGAGCCTAGACTGTTTCGCAAAGATAAAAATGGAACGAAATTAGAACTTGATGGTCATGACTTTATTATAATAAGAAAAGTCTGGCGTTGTTGTTTAGACGTTTTCTATCATAACCTTCTTCTCGTGTCTCGTTACGAGAAGGAAAAAAGTTCAGCATTCATAAGAATAAGGTGTCACTTATGATGGTGTAGATACGGTTACATCTTTTTGTGGGGAAGCTTTAGCTACGAGAAGGTACCAAGAATCTGTAAGAAATAGACATGACACTCTTCTAGAGCTTGGAATCACACTGAGAATAACCAGTCCAGTGCCTATTTTTATATCCTGGAACTGGCAATTAACAGCGCTTCATCCAAGGTCAAAAGAAGTCTGTCTAAAAATCACGCGTGCTTCTTGCGTGCTAGTCAAGGACAGCTTTAACTTTATATCAAGTTTTAGGGAGGAGGGAGATAGAGTGTGAGTGTGTGGACAGTATTTTTCCGAAGTAGCGACCTTTTGGATCATACATTGTCCATAACCTTCCAGTAGTAAGTGGTCATTCACATTGTGAACTTAATTAATTTAATTAATTCCCTAGGGTGATTATCAATTACTTTGTTCCCAACATCACAACGCAATTTAATAAGGTTTTATTGACCGAACTGCGAAATAGCATGCCACTCGCGGCTTTATCTGTTGTTTGAACTATCGAACTCGGCTATTAATTAGATTTTTCCATTACCAAGTGAAAGCTGAACAATAATAAATGCTTAATCTAAATTCATTTCAGTGTCCTTATTATATTCAGGATATGAGTTATTGATTGGGCCACGCTTCTCCTACAATCCAAATCAATATCAAAGCACTATCTTAAATTTGGATGTTTTTGTCTTCCAATAACTAGAGATTTCAATATGTTGTACACAAATTAATGTTTTCGTCTCTTTCTTTTAAAATTGATATCTTGATAACTCCATCGCTAAATAAGATCCTGAACTTGTAAAGCATCTTTTCCCGAGCGTAAGACTTTTTTTTAGACGCCTTGTGACCAGTCTGACTAGATAAATATCACAGTGGATAAATACATTTTGGATTACAAAGTTGTCACTTTATTTTGATTTTAACGGAAAATGGACTAATACTCTCAGGGCATTAATCAATTCTGAGCAATAACTGAGTTTGGATACAATGTGTTACAATATATAAGTTCAATACATTTATTCTGGACAGCCTGGAGAACGAACCAGACATGTTGATGAGATAATTACTTCAGTATTCCGAGTTATCAAAACATTCAAAACGACTGTGCCCCAGATGGCGTAAACGTTGACCGTTATATAGAGCAGAGCATAGAAAATGTTTCACTCCAATTGCAACCAAGACGGACGAATGTGACTGGCGTCATAAGCATGCAAAAAACGACCAGAGCTTCGTATATCACTGATAATCCGATCATCCACAAAACTATCTTCTTATTAAGACAGCTCTATTGATTGGACCAAGACTGACTGGAAGCTAACAGGAACAGTCAAGGGAAGATGACCACTAACATACTCCTGATAAGTTGAAATGTTTTCATCTTAAACGTGTTTCTTGAATCATTTCTAAGGGCACCATAGGGCCCTTCAGGCACTTCTTGCTGCATTTCATAGGAATTCATTTGCTTTTGGAACCCATATTTGAATTCTTGTTAGATTCTTTCCGTACAATATCGGCAACATATCACAAGTTCTAAAGAAATTTAATTTTCTGTCTGGAGTTTAAGTGTGTTCAATAGCAGCGCCACCATTAATCTGTTATATGAAGAAACAAATGCTTTCAAGGATCGGAAAACATTTTGTGGCAAAGAGTATATCACAATCTATTTAGTACTACAAACAATTTTAGCATTAACATCTATTGCTATAGTCCTTTATCAACGAATGTCCTTTCATATATGTATGCATGGTTACGGGGCGGTTTGCGTACAAACAAATAAAGTACGATTCCAAAAAAAGTCTTGAAAATTAAATGGATGATTTGTCTCAAAACTTGATTACGAGTTCTTCAAACTAGATAACACTAAAACCAAACCAATAGCGAAAGGATACATAACGAACATTATACCTGGATCGTACCAAGTTTGTTCTGAAAATTTAGTTAATTCAAACGATATGACATAAGGAGATACATTTTTCCTTTAATTGAGTTACGTAAGTCTCCTAAAAAAGTGTAAGAATCTACTTATTTTTTCATATCTTTATGTGTTTATTACCGGATATTATAGGGAGAATAACATAGCTGTTTTTGTTATTACCAATCTATTGCATGTGAAATCGTGTATTTACCATCTAATGGAGATTACCACACATACTCAAAAATATCACTGTTTACAATGCCTTCGCGTCTATAACTGATCTCATTACGTCGTGAAATTTTACTTTTCCTCCCTTGTAATATGACCGCTTCTGTTTGTAGTAACAAGGACATTGGAGCAAGTACACTGTCTTATCTTTCGTTACTTGCTGAACATTAACACATAACTTATACGCAGTTGTTCATATTTGACAATACTTTGCCTGTACAATCGTATACACATACAGTATAGATAGAAAGCTAACAAGAAGCTTTCGTCTTCATACTTAGAACTTCGTCAGCAGACTGGTTTAATCTCTACTAACTGTTAACATCACTAGATGGAATTGTGAATGATGTTAACAGATTGTTCCAAATATGCGAGATATAACGAACATAGAAGACCACGTTCGAGCTCGTCTGAAGTATCATGGCACATCCACAATATTTGCTCTGGCCATACTGTAACATGGAACTCATCCGAACTAGCTTTCAGATAGTTGAAAACCTAAGTCTTCCATTTCGGATAGTGACACTTCTTGAGGGCAGTATTGAAACGATCGAGTTGGTGGTTTAGGTCTTTTGGGACAGATGTAATGAATGTGACTTCTTGATCCGACCACCCCAAGTTTATTATCTCACGGATGGTGCTAGTCAAAATTAAGGTACTTGATGGTATCCTTAGGTTTACGAAATACCGTCATTATCAAAGTACATTCGATGTTTCTGACGGTGTTTGTGCCCCCTAAAAACGATACTCAGCCTTTCTGTACCTTTCCAATGGTAAATTTAATATTTGGACCAATGTCATTAATGTAATCAGTGCATTCAGTCACATATTCTATCTTATGCTCACTCTCTCTCTCTCTCATGTGTGTGTATGTGTGTGGTGTTTGTGTGTGTGTGTTTTTTATGTGTGTATGTTTTAATGTGTGTGTGTTTGTGTGAGTGATACACTCATGAATCACCAACATGGAGGATACGGAGCAGTGGTGAGTGCTAACGGCTCAAATTTTTTCATATATAGATTACGCACTGTAAAGGAAATTGGTGACCCCATAACAGCTTCCTGTGTTTCAAGGTAGAAAGTTCCATCATACACACAAATTGTGCCTGAAGCACAACTCCAACAGCCTGGTTACATGATGTGGTGACAGTAATGTCATCTGTGTAAGGATTATATCAGATGATTATTTGTCATGAATAACTGACAAAGCCTTATCAACCGGTTCTCTAGCAGATAAGGTATTCATGAAACCATCACTTCATCCTCTGACAAACTCTTATCCCTATTCTGACTGGCAAAATATTGTGAGCTCTTGAAATGATGTTTAGTATCGTCAGTATTTCCCACTAATGATGCCTTTACAGCGACTAATATTTTGTACAATTGTAGGTAATACAGCCCACACTACTGACTACTGGTCGTAACGTCAAATCCTGCTTATGTAAATCATAGGAGTTCGGAGGTGTTTCAGTAATAAAGTATAATAGTCTGATAAGTAACCAATTTAATTACTTCTCTTTCTCATGTAAATCTCTGATGGAATTCGAAAGTTGTTTCTTGTATTTGGTAGTGGGGTCACATGATAATATCTTATATATGTTGGAGCCCTGAAAATTTTTTACATTGTGTTTTGTAAGTGGTTTATCAACAGGAAGGATAATGATGTCATTGTCTATTTGAAGACTGGCCAAGACTTTTCTTTCATCCTTACTAATATTAGGTTTCTTCTGATTGCCATTCTTGTTCAATATACCAACCATCTCGGCTCTCAGTTCATCGGCCTCACTATCAGAAAGATTCCTACATGTCTAATAAGTAGCTGTAAATAATTCAAGAACGATAGTGTTTCCTGTGAAACTGCAGTTCAAACCTTTTTTAACACGGATAGTTTAAATTCTGCGTGTAGGCGAAGAAACATTTTCACCAACCTATCAGACAAAGAATCACTACTGCATTGAGTTAAGAATCCTTTTCTTTTTTAAAAAAATCAAACTTATTAATTTGTTTAAGGTCACATTCGACATGCTCTAACAGCTGCTGCGCACCCGTCCTCACTTTTTCAACTTCTGGCATGACCTCTTCCAATATCCTTTTGGTGAAATATCTGATATCCGCGAATTCAACAAGGCACTCTCCGCTCTACGTACGATTCTCTGTTGACTTTGAATAGTACTTTTCAGTCTTAAACTAACTGGCACCACTCCGTGGTACTTATAATGCAAACTGAATCTCAAATGATTGCCTGGCATACCAATTTTTATAGCCATTCCTTCGATGCCGCACATCCTTTTGGACATCCGATCCATTGTTAACCAAATACGAATAATAACACTACACAGTTCTAATTTTCGCAAAAGTATACACTTAGTTGGTCAATCTAAAAGTCACGATGCTTTGCTTGACTGACAAAATGGTTACAAGTAGAACAAAAGATAAAATTCCAATCTTGCACATTCAGGACTGCGATGACCGCGAAACCATCATAAGACTTCTTTTCCGCAACGGGATAAACAGAACGGACTTAAACTATTATACAATGTCTAAAGTTGCAAATATAATCGAAGATGCCATCTGATAAGTTTGCTCTACAAATTACTTTCTTCGGATATGGACTGATCATTGGTATTCAGTGCCATCCAGAGCAGGAATGTTTTTCAAGTTATTTATTCATTTATTTTTCTCCCCCGATTCTCGAATATATTGATACATCATTGGATAGATGTACAAATTTCAAACATCAAAATACAGTGTATAGCATAAAGGTAGTAAATTTGACTTACCAGTACTTGAAGATGAAGAACTATAGAGTAGTGTGACTGGTTTTAAAATAGCATCATGGAAGAAGTTATATGTACATGAAGATTTAAATAAGCACCAATTATTCTATTTAAAACCTATGGTGATTTTTAAAGATGGGTGTAACTGTTACTACTCTATGATTTTAAACATAGTACCATAAATCAGCAAGCTGTGTTAAATTTAGCAAATAAAAACGTTTTCTAAAATACAAAGTGAAAATTCAAAACGAACGTAAAAGTATTGTGAATAAATCCCAAATAGTCCAAAGTCTTCAAAACGAACGTAAAAGTATTGTGAATAAATCCCAAATAGTCCAAAGTCTTCTACCGCTAAACTAGTTAAAAAAGTAAATAGTAAAAAACATAATTATATATATATATATATATATATATATATATATATATATATATATATATATATATATATATATATATATATATATATATATATATATATATATATAGATCTAAAACACCATTAAAATAATATTTATAATATACTGTCCAAGTCAGCGCGCTATTCAAAGAGTCAAGAGTGAATAGCTTATCCTTACAATTGATTGAAGATACGTCACTGACAGAAATATAAACATACTTATGACAGACTAAGTTAAGTGTTAACATGCCTTTCCACTGGAGTACATTTGTACAAATGTCTAGAGTAGTCCGTATAGTATTTGATTTGATATTTAAACTCATATCATCAGTATTCCTATTAATCATACTTCAAAACTAAAAACGAAAACAATCCTTACACGTACAAAAGAAACACTTAACAAAACATCTACCAAAATATTCTCGACTCCAACAAATTAGAATATCTAGGAGCAATTTACCAGAAATCAAAGGTTAAAACAATACAAATTGTCATTGAGTCCATCTCGTAGTGAACCAGTAGGTTTTGACCAAATTCTAACAAAGGATGAAAAAAAACCCACATAGTCGCAAGATAAACTCCATCTACAGGATTTGGTAAAGAAAAGATATATCAAAAAAAGCTATGCAAGTATGATTTGAAGGAAAGATGTTAATGTAACCATGTCTCTGGATAATGGACAAGGACTGTAGTAGTAGTAGTTGTAGTAGTAGTAGTAGTAGTAGTAGTAGTAGTAGTAGTACTAGTGGTGGTGGTAATAATAATAACAATAATAATAATAATAATAATAATAATAATAATAATAATAATAATAATAATAATAATAATAATAATAATAATAATAATAATGATGATGATGATGATGATGATGATGATGATGATGATGATGATAAAAGTGATAATAATAATGCTAGTAATAACAATAACAATAAAGATAATACAATCTTAGAAATATAATTACTTGTGTAAATATTTTTGCGTGGAGTGCAAACTGTTAACTGGCTGTAATTTTTGACACGACGATGTTAGATTTGTTTCATTTAGGCCAAACTCCTCATGAGTTTTCAAGTTTAGTATCCACTATTTTTATTACGTGTGTGCTAATTTAAGCTAAACTACACATACACACAGACACAGACACACACAAACACAGTTATATCTTTCTCCAATAAATATCACGCAATAATATCATTTCCCGTTCTAAAGTTTGTTAATGCATCTAGTCAGGATGCATTTTTCTTGTATTATTATTTGCTTATTTTACCGAGCACTTTACAGCTGAAATATTAAGGGTTGTGCTGGTAGATGCAGAATTATTTTTATAAAATGGGTTTTACGTGGTCTGTAGAGATCTATGTCATTATCATAAAAATTGTTTGTAACGTACTGGAGTTATAAATTATATTGATTGTTAAAATAGGTCACGATTGAAATACCCCATTAAAACGGTACCCAACCATAGCCGTATGCAGAGTTTCCTACTTGAAAGTTTCCTTCGAAACTGATATTTTCTGTCCCAGAAATATGGACGGTTTCCTTCCTTAGTTTCTGTCAGAGAAAGAAGATGACTGTTGTTAATAATATTGTAAATATACGCTGCAGGAAAGTCTTCTGGTGACAATATTCTTAGCCATGCGATTGTAATGTCTCTTGCTTCAATATCTTTTAAACGTTTACAGACATGGTTTTGTTTTGCACCTGCTTGTTCTTGAATGGATTCAGTGAAATGTGTTACTACTGTTATGTATCTATACTGTGTACTTGATAATTGTTATTGATTGTAGATAGTACTTTAATATTTATTTCTAAATAACATGTTTATATAAAATATGTTTGTCGTGATTGTCAGTTGTGAATTAGATGTGGACATAGGTGTTTGAGTTCAAAAATTTTATAGAAACAGTTCGAAGGATTTATTAGAAATTATACTCTTGGGAATTAAAGAAGTAGGTATAAATAGAGACACGTAATCGTTTCTGTTTCATATCAATCTTTGTGAATCTGTGATCAGAAGTTTCAGTTGTTATCTGACATTATTTGAGAGGAAAGGCATTTAAACATTCATAGGAATTACTATTTAGATCAACTGGATTACTATGAATTTATTCAAAGGCATTCTTGATTACATCATTGTGATACATTGAGACTACTGGAATTCAATTAGAAAATTTCTGTACTTTTGGACTTATGACATTTAAAATTATTTGGGAATTAGTTCACAATACAATTAGTGTTTCCTAAATTTACACCATGTACCTTAGTAAAAACCAAATAAATGTTTCCTAAATTTACACCTTGTACCTTAATAAAAAAATCAAATAACTTATTGATTTTTCTTAGATTTCTTCGATTTTGGTTTATTTTTCTTGTGTTACTTATTTTAAAACCTAGTCATGAACTTATATTCAAACTTTTTGGTACTATGTAATGTGCCCGTCTTCCATGTACATTACCTAACTCGCACAAAATAGGTAGAATGTGGAACAGAAGCGAGCAGATAGGTCGAGTTTCAAAGAAATAACGAATAAGAAATTTGATTAGTAATAAACCTTTGCAATCAATGAAGGTTATATATACAACTGCCTCCATTTTAGTAGGTTGAATGTTTAACAGTATTTGTTTATATTTAATAAGTTTTGTATTTGACCAGCCACTTTGAAAGTCTTACACATGTGACCATATAAAACGTTAATTTTCTTTTTTTTATATAACAAAAGCTTTTCCAATAAGTCTGCCAGACACCTCACGGCTGACGTGCATATTATACAATTTCCACATATTTTTATTTTTATTTTTACTCTGAAGACCATGTTATAATGTTGAGGATAACATGGATACCCTGTAGATTGCGAAGTTCTTTAGTTTGGAGGAAGCAAATATTATATTCATGCGCAACAAGTTTGTTCACACTCGTGTACAATTTGTTTGTAATGTTAAATCAAATGACGATATTTGTTGCATGCTATTGTATAATTTAATTACATGAACATATATGCGAAAATGTAGTTCACTTTAATAATTCGAAAAGGGCAGATATTATAAACAGAGCACGAGAGCAATTCACAAAATTATATGCTCGCAAAGCAAAAATCATATTCCATTTTACGACATTATTATGTTTCTACGCTGCTTGAAAAAGTTGATCACGTGACCAATGCGGGTATTTGTTTTGAGTTGCAGTTAAGCTTACATCTCATATTATCATAGTGATATTGGGTCAGTCTTGCTTTTAATCATTGGAACTTTGTGTTTTTGTTGTGACCAGCTTGAGCTTTGTTTTTATTTTTTGTAAATTCAATTTAAAGTAATTTATTTTCCCAGGAAGTAATTGGTGTTAATCAGAATTCTAGGACAAAGACATTTACTGAAAATTATTTGGAATTCCAAACTGTAATATTATTGTTGGTGATTCAGCAAGAAACTGTTGACATATCAGGACACACCAGGTTATTGGAGTTATCATCGCCTTCCATCTTGGAACTGTATCGGGATTCGAAATGAGATTCAGTTAGGATTTTTCATTGTTAGGTTTTATATCTTTTTAATTATTGTATTACATTTTCGATTTGATTCATAAACCGTAACTCTTTTTTCTTTTTTCCCCATTGTTTGCAATGAAATTAATGATATTGTTACATTTTACAAAGATTGTTGGCTTCACTAATTTCTTGGTTACTTTTGTACGAGCAGAGACTTGTAACAAAGGTTAATGATGCCTCATCCTTGTGATATACGAATTTGGACTAAAATATGTCAGAAAATTGTTGCTATTTTCAAATTTAAATTTCCATGGTTTTCAGAATTTTTATATCAGAAGTATTATTTTACGTTTTCTTTGAAATCTTTGGTGAAATCAACAGGCTTTATCACAATGTCGTTGAAAGAGGAAATCTTTCTTTCAAATCCTACCCAAGAGCAGTAAGATTTTCTGAAAAAGATGAATTGCTTGAACGTGCCATAAAATACGATCTTTCTCAGGATAAAGCTTCTTTGACGAAGCGAGAAATAAAAAAGTCATTTTGATCCAGAAAAGAATGTTTTGTATAAAAGTGTTTTGGCTTAGATCAGTAAGTCTGTATCAGACTCTGACATAAAAGTAAAGCAATTATAATTAGAATACAAGATGGAATTATAGTTAAGGAGCTGAAACTTCAGAAATATAAAGAAGAAAAACAAATGCAGTTGCAATTTGTGAAAGATGGAGAATAACAAACGCATCTGCAATTAGAGAAAGAGAAAGAACAAATGAACTGGCAGAAAAAAGAAATATCCTGATGGAAAAAGAGGAGTGAGAGGTGAAAACAAATGCAGCAATAATTTGAGAAAGAGAGACAGACAGAGACAGACAGATGCAAATGCAAAGAGAGAAGGATGAAATGGAATTTCAAATTAGGTTTTAAGAAAAATAGAGCTGGCAGGTGAAAGGCACATTCCCACTCTACATGCATATTCAAGTTTTGATATTACAAAGAATTTTAGGCTAGTACTCTCTTTTAAAGAATAAGTGTACAAACATTTTCCTTATTTTGAAAACGTTGATGAAAAATTGAAATGGTTATGGAAGAATTGGACTCAATTATTGCATTGTGTACTGTTTGGCAAAGATATATATATATATATATATATATATATATATATATATATATATATATATATATATATATATATATATATATATATATATATATATATATATATGCATCCCAGTCAGTAAGATTTTGACTATGATATAGATAAAGCGTTATGAGTTAATTCCTGAGGCTTATCGGCAAAATTTCAGGAACTAACAAAAAGGAAGCTGGACAAACCCATGTCGATTTTACAAGAGAAAAAGAACAATTATTTGATATATTGTTTTCAATCAAGAAAGTTGATCACGATTGCAAAAGTCTCCAACAGCTGGTATTGCATGAAGATTTCAAGAACTGTGTCCATAGTGACATTAAAACATGTATTGGCGAGTGTTAGATCGAAATGCTGTTCTTTATGCTGATTAGTAGGCAAATATTTCACTCAGCAGTCTACTGGTTAAAAGGTATTTCAGAATAATAAGACTCCTAAAACTCAGTCTAGATCAACTTTTAAAAATCAAGCTTCTGTTGCGCATAAATAAAACTTCGTATCTCTCCATACGTGTACATATTGCATGAAGAAAGGACACGTTATTTCTGATTGCTTCAAACTGAAATATAAGAATCAGAATCAAGATACATCTATCCCAAATGCTCTCGTTTATAGGAAATAAAGGTCACTGTCATATATTGAAACCAATACATTTGTTTGGTCTCATAAGCCAGTCTGATTTCATTATGGAGAATTATGAACAATTTAAGAAGGGTTGAGTGATTTGCCAATCCTATCCATATTAAAATTGTATGGGACACAGGGTCTGTCGAGAGCATTTTTATCAGGTACTTTGCCTTTTTCTGAGAAGTTGACTTCTAATGAGAGTGTTCTTTATCAAGGAGTACAGTACAGCTTTATTAATGTTCCTCTACATTCTGTAAATTTTTCATCAAACTTAGTTTCTGGACATGGACATGTGTTAGTGGGTGTAGTGTCTTCTTTACTCGTTGAGGGCATTCATTTATTGCCATGCAACAACCAAGCTGGAGGTTAAACCACTTGTAACAGACAAGCCTTCGTTGGATCTGAAAGTTGATCCAATTGAAGAAGTCCCTGATTGTGCAGTTACTACAGCTATACCAAAGAAAGCTCTTGAAAATGATTTCGATAAGGAATGTATTCCTTTAGCTCATGCATTTATTGATCAGGCTTCTTTTATGAGGTCACTCTCACTCAATCGAAAGGTGTTGATCACAGTGATCCTCTTTTAACTACTCATTCTCCTTTTTTCTAATCATGGTGACAAACGACAATCACTTGTCGTCGAACAGAATAAAGATCCTGAAATATCCTGTTTGTTTCAAATGGTCATTAGTGAAGCTGATGCCCCTGAAGTACCTGTCTGTTATTTCATTAAAACTGGAATTATGTGAAAATGTAGACCTCCTGAGGTACCCGCTGGTGAGGAGTAGCCAGTGAACGATCAAATTGCAGTTCCAAAACGTTTCTGATCTGTAATACTTAGTCTGGCCCATGAAACACCTTTGGCTGGTCACTTAAGGAATAATAAGACTTATCACAATATCTTGAAAACCTTTTATTGGTCGAAAACTAAAAGTGATGTTTGTAAATACTGTAGTTATCAAATTACTTAACAAGTTAAAAATAGAAAGTACGTGGTATAATAAATAATGTCGGTTTTATTATTATTAACGTTTGTTTCCAATTATTTCATTAGGGTCGGATATTAAGTATTACCAGGAGATGATTATTTCCTTGGATCCATACTTTACATCAGGCGATTGAGAAGCAGCGTTCATTAGGTCTTTTCCACTGATCATGGGTACTGATTTGACACGTTCATTAGGTCTTTTTCACTGAGCATGGGTACAGATTTGACGCGTTCATTAGGTCTTTTCCACTGATCATGTGTACTGATTTGACATTGTAGCCAAGATTAACTTCAGTGATAAGTAGTGTAGTGCAGGCAGCTATTGGGCCTTGGAGTGGAGGTGGAGTGGATATTGGTTTCAGATTCAATAGTAAGAAACAAGTGCCATGGTAATTCAAATCAACATTAACCAACCAGTGAGACACCAAAGGCCGATGATAATATTTGAAGTGGATTTGTACCAACTGACCATCAGATATTAACCCGATCAATTGAAGGCCCCATAATCCGTATTCATGTAGTAGTAGTTAAATAGGCAGTAGTAGTTAATTCTCCCATAAGAGGATCTGTTTTGTAATTTTAATTTTGTAATGAGTCAATTTCAGTTCCAAATAAGTGTAGTAGGGTGGGTAGTAATATTCTTTATTATGGAGAGGAGACACCATCTCTTTACCAAAAATTAGAAAGATGAGTTCTAAACCAAAAACAGATTCTGCACTAGAACTTCAAGGGCCTGCTGGAGTGATAAAAATAGTTCTTTTCAGTATATTCTAAACTAAATGCGGATTCCAAACCAGAGACCCCCACCTTGAATATTTGTTGGAGAAAGAATAAACCTTTTTGATAGAAATTTTCATATTGAACAATGTAATATTATATACTATGTATGAATATGATCCAATAAGACATGTTGGATTTGATTTGATGAACTGAGTTTGTAAGAGATTTGATGAAAACCCAAGATAACAAGAGACTGTATTAAAAATGCAGGATATCATATTGATCAGTACAGTTATTCGCGACTGAAAATGAAGTTTGGTCAGATAATTTTACGACATTTATTGACAATATGGTTGATATATTATTTGATTATGATATTTCTAAGCTAAAAGCAAAAAATAAACATCAGCGATCACATTCTGTCTACCATTCCACGGGATCTCTTCTTCCGGTAAACATGTCGACCTATTCCAAAATGTTTGTCTAGTATTAATTCCTAATGTCCCCATAACGACCAATCTATCGATATCAGGCCAAAATGGTGTTACTCTTCTAGGGTAAATGTCATTTGAATCTCGTAAACCCCTTTCAGGAACTCGATAGAAAGGGACATTGAGCTCGTAATGTTCTTCTGTGGACACGAAAGGAAATATACACAAATGATGTCCCTCATGTACATATCTACTATATGGACAAGAGAAAAAGTTTGATGAATTTGCACAAGTCGCAGTTGAGGACAACGTATGGGTAAAGGACAGACCGATGAAAAGAAAAACAGACTGTGCAACACGAATTTCAAAATTTATTCGAGACCATCAAGAAGAAATAATGTTTGGAGATAAATGTTTTGACATTAAAATCGATCATCTTGATATCATTATTTTTCTTTCTTAGGATAATCTTAAAGATTTACCTCCCTTATAAGACAAAATGGTAAAATACTTTATTGACATAAAATGCGTGAAATGTATAAAATGTAAGCATGTGCTTATATATCTACCACAAGATAGCATTTAGGATGAATTTGATATACTGATGATTTAACGCAATATATTATTTACATTCATGTGAAAAGAAGTATTAACATGGTGAAAATGTTGTAAAAGACGCTTATGAATAGAAATATAAACATTTCGTTTGATAACTATAAATATTGATTTCCAGGATTATCACAACAAAAATAAAATGTTATCATTTTTATTTCTTTATCTGTAGCGTGCGACTTCATAAAAAGCATTTCATAAAATCTATATTGTGTCATCAGTTTTGCTTGGCTATGCTATACCAGAATAAAATATACCAATCAATGAAATAAGTTATACAACATATAACATCTAAAAACTTGTAATTAAAGAAAATCCAATACTACAGACAATGACAGCTCATAGAGTCTACTGAAAAAGAAGCAAATATTTATCTACCACGTCGACTTCTTGAAGGTCTTGAACATAACGTAATATGCGTATCATATGACATTCCTTGTAAACAAGAGTTTTACAAAGCGTAAATAACAATTATCGGTTCTCGTCAGAATACAAATTTCTCGACATCGACGATCATAAATGGAGAATCTCTAACCTAATTTTCATTTTCCTGAACGACATCTGTTTTTTTAAATCCAATTACGACGTTGGTTCTTGAAATTAAATTGTGTCTTAGAACAGAATTTTCATTCGATATTTTGCCTTATTTTATTCAAAGTTTCCATAATGGCCAAATAAAATATAGTTGCGACACAAAATGAAAACGAAGTCAAGCAACAAAATGTTATTTTACTTAATGTCTGAAGTATCCTGTTGATATTTCCACCTTCAAAGTAACAATTTGCCGTAGACCAAATGGCAAATCTTTCGCATTGTTTTCTATAAAGAAAGTTAAGAGTTAAATGCCAGATGTGTTGGGAGGTACTCTGCCATGATCATTCCTAAAGTTTACTGTTTCACCTAATGAAACACGTGCTTTCAAGACTGTTGTGTTTATGTTCTCCTAGACCTATCAAATCAAAGAAGATGTCATTTTATAAACATTGGTTGGGCGCGGAGACAGTTTACGACCGATATCGAGATCAGTGTCCGCAAAATAACTTTTATCTTAAACTTCCATTCGACGAACTATGAATCTCCACACTGCAGATAAATAGGTTGAATGAAAATACGACGAAAGGGAGATGTACAAATCCGATTTGGTTATGTATTCAGATTTGGAAATCTGAATAATGTACATTCTTCGTACTTTCCATTCAAGATGGTTAACATTTAGAACTTATTTTAAAGTATATAACTATGATTTGTGTTCGCAATCTTGCGATTGTCATATCGGTCTAAAATATCACGACCCAAAATTTCAAAAATGCGGAAATCTCATTAAATTTTCTTCGTTGCTCATAATACGAAGGTATTAGTTCGTAATTGCTTGAGCACTGAAATGAAAATGTCATTAAATTGTTGGGAGTGTCGCAGGTGCACCAAATTTCAAATGCTCATCAAATAGCGAATCTGATCATTAGATTTTAGTTATTTCAACCGAATTTTTCGACGATCTTCTGAATGCGACTTCAACAGTGCCGTAGAAGAACATTCCTACACACAGGAATACAAGACACAGGATCAGCTTAATTCTCGTAATGAGATAACCGCTGTAGCCAAAGGCGATGATAAATCCGATGGATTCCCACAGCCGATAATTGGCGAACGCAGCTTCTGTATTTTCCGTAAACAAGAAACCGTAAAGTGCTGAAAATAAAGACAGGTTAACAGCTTAGGATTAATAAAATTAATTACAAATGTATTGCTCGGAAAATATCATGGATACTGTTTTTAAAGGACATTTTCTAGGTTACGTGTAAGTCTGCAGTGAAATTGGAGAATGCGTTGAGTACAGAAAAGAGTTGATACAAGGGAAACAACTGATGGGCAGAAGAACTATTATTAACAATATCTTTAACCGAAAAAATAACATTCATATTTAAAGACAGTAATCGTATTTTTAATAATAATAATAATAATAATAATAATAATAATAATAATAATAATAATGATGATGATGATGATGATGATGATGAAGATTATAATAAGATTATAATCTTCATCATCATCATCATCATCATCATCATCATCAAACTAGTAATGTGATTTGATCTAAAATAATAGGGCTATAAAATAAGTACTTGAAATCTGGTTGTAATAACTCACCATTTATCTGTGTCTGAATGACAGCGTCCCCCAACCCCCATAGCGCTGCCAAGATGTAAAAGATATGCATAGCATTTGGGTCTGGTTTCCATAACAACATGGCTATCTGACATCCCCCGTGAACGATAAAAGCTATAAAAGAAACGATTGTTGCATTGATCATCGTGGCTTATCTCTCATCATTGAAGAGACTATACAATATTTTAAATATTCCTTTACTACTTTTGATATGTTGCCCTCAAAGGTTCATAAAGATTGAAGTTTTACCATTTTTACCGTTCCCAGGTGTGAATTTAGAATGAATTTTAGTATCGTCCTGCAGGAGAGGGAAAAGTAATCAATAGAGCAAGGGATATGAGTGACGAAATGTCTGAGTCCCCACCTCCCATCCCCCCACAGCTGCAGCTGACACGTATTAAGTGCTTTCAGGTCATATATGTATGTGGAAACATTACAATATAAAACATTTAGGTTGTCTCGTCCCCATAATGTTTTCTCCGTCTTTCCCTATCACCCTCGACCCAGGGTTTTATTCGTAATAACATTAATTATACCACCATCTCGAATAATACAAATATAAGGTATAAAAGATATCCTCTTCTGAAAAAAAATATTCCTCGGAAACGTTTTGCGATACAGAATTAAATTAAAGCAATCAACAGTTGATGACCAACACTTGGTGAAGTGATAAATTCTTCGATTTAAATATTTGATTATAGATTTTCGAGACAGGTGCGGTAGCGAATCAATCCAATGTATTAGTTGCTCTTTCTCATATTTTATGGAAATGGTGTAAATGTCTTTCGAAAAGGTGACTTAATTAATAAAGTTAACTTGCTTCATTAACAAATGCATGATGATTGGTCACATTGGTAACTATCATCACTCAAGTGTCCTGTTTAAGACACTGTCCTAAACAAATATTTATTTAAAGAAAAATGAATTTATGATACGAAAAATTTTAAAATGATTTTACTGAGACTTGCATCAAGCAGTTAGATTACATTTTGAATCACATCGTGTCACGCAATAAACTAGACGCTATTCTTTCATAACATGAAAAAAGAATTATTTATGTGATCAAAAGATTTTTACAAGATAGGTCGTTCATCTATTTTTTAAGATACGTTATTATTGTATAACTATTTATACACATAAGAATTAAGCAACATGTATTTCACGAGTCATCAAGCCAAAAACAGATTACGCACTATGCTACGGCCATTCATGTAATCGATTTTCAGGTCTCTCGACTGCTTAAATGCAGTAAAATATGAAATTCAATTATTAATAGTGAAAGAAGGAATGTATAGATGTAAAAGTCACAAATATGCATATTTTTATACAATATGCAGATCCTAAGAAACAAAGACGATTTATGATGCAATCTGGTTCCACTAATATGTTGGTACTACATACCTAGCATGAAGAACGGTATATGTCCCACGTACTGCACGAGTCGACCAAAAGTAAACGAGCAGGCAGCGTCAACCACTCCGTAACAGATCATGACGAAACCCACGTTCCAGACGCCCAACGCACAGCTGACGTAGGACTAGACAAAGAATGAATAAGACTGAAGAATTAAAAAAATGTATTTTTTCTTTGTCTCTTAATGCGTAAATCTTGTATCACATTTACTTCATTCGATGAATATTTTAATATCTGGACATCCGATAATCTATTATATTATTTGTATGTTTACCTCAGACATAATTTTTCGTATTGTCTATATATATATATATATATATATATATATATATATATATATATATATATATATATATATATATATATATATATATATATATATATATATATATATATGTCTAAACATTCATCCATCTGTCTCTATCTCTTTTTTTCAATACCCAGATCGATAAAAAAAACTCATCAAATTACCTAGGATATTATCGAGACACCACCCAGCCACATATTCCTGACACCAAGCCGACAAGTCCTAATACTAACCTCTTAAAGTTGAGCACCAAGCGAGGTTGATGTTAATTAATACAATTTTTATGTCTTTGGTATGACTCGGCCGGGGATCGCTCTGATGTGTATAAAGTTGATAAGGACAAACATGATCTACACTGGGATCTTAAGCATTGGATTACAAATATCAATGTAGTAATAGTAAATTAAAATACATTTAACTGCAAATTTAAATTTATCCTATCCACAATTAATTTAGTATAGCCCTTCGTATCAATATGGTCTTGACATGAATCTGCCAGATAACACGAAGTTGATGTTATATTTTATTAGATATTTTCGTTCTTTGAGATCGGCTTAATGTTTCGAGATCAGTTTAATGTCCAAATGTTAGGCTATTTCATTGTTATGAATGTTTTCCATCATAAACCTTTAATTAAATTCAACAAGCATGAAATATTGTCACCTACTTAAATTAGTCAAATCTAATGACATCAATATTTTTCAAAACTCCAATGCTCTTGGAAGTTAATTAACGGACTGAAATAGATGATAAATATATACCACTGTAAAATCCCCAGCTATAAAGGCCTGTTCAATTCCACTGTAAACGGTGAGGAGAATAATTAATTTCTGATAATGGCTCCGCCAACAGTGTTTGAAGGTTTCTATCAACAGGTGGGGGGAGAACTTCTTGGCTCCAACCGCCACTTTCTCGTCGTCCTTGTCCAAAACAATCCGGTCCAGAAAAATGGCGATAATCAGGAAGGCTACACATGCACTTGCGATGTAGATGCCACAAACGGTATAAATCTAAAATGAAATATAGCGATAATTTGATGCTTTATAAATGAATAGGTATGAGAAGGAAACCCCACCCATCTCACTCCACCCCACCCCACATCACCCACCCTACTCCACACCACCCCACCCCACCTCACCCCACCCCACCCCACCCACCTCACCTCACTCACCCCACCCTACCCCACTTCACCCTACAAAACACCGAGCAAACAAAGTTTCATTAAAAGAATGAACTGTTCTATATAGTGACAAGTGTGATGATTTTACGATGAAGATATTGAAGAAATACCATGTCCATGGTAGACAAAAATTATATTTACAATGATATCTTACGCAAATATAGTTGTATCCGATCTCAGAATATCATTCTTAAAGGAAATACCATACATCGTATATATCGGAATAAAAAAAAAAAATCAATGAATGCTGAAGGTCGGAATCAAAATCTTCTGAGTCTGAAGGTGATAGTATGAGAAATGTTGCTGATGCAAACAGCAAGCTTTTAAAATTCATCTGAAGTAGAACTGCGAATCTTAAAATAGTGTATGGGACTGAAAACAGCAATGCAAGATCACGGTATGACACCCAATAAATTCCCGTGAACCTTTATTACTTTAACATTTAATCATGTAACGTACGGATTATTAGAATTCTTACACGTCCATTTGTAAGAGTTCTGAAAATTCTTTACGCCGTCACGTGTTTTACATGGAAGGAAATATGTGTCATTTTTTTATTGACAACAGTGATATCTGACACATCAAAACCCTTATACAAATTTGAAACATGGAAATACAAAAAGCGAAGGAATTTGCAGAAGGAGTTTTAGCTTTTGGCAATACCTTATCCATATCTGGTTTGTCAAGGTTGGTGTTATTAGAGACAATTTTTGGATCGTAATTAGCTCCACACTTTTCGAGATCAGCAGACGACACGTTAAACGTGGAGTTCGCTGGTCTCTGACTGAATACCATCGATGAAATCAAGTTGCCCCAGATCTGACCTGGAATCAATCAATGAATCAGTTAATGAATCAACACAACAAAGAACGTTTTGATCGCTCAAATAATCAAAGGAATTCAATATTTCGTAAGCAATTTGCTTCACAGTGGCTTTAGTGGGACTAAATATGTGCACCAAAATCACATTGATGATTGAATGAGTACAGAATTTACTATTGTTCTTTTTTAATTAACTCGCCTGTACTTTGATAATATGAAACTTGTAGATTGGAGGGTGATGTGTGATGCTTGTCGCTTTCAGCTGCACACTATTCTCAAATCAGTCAATTTGGTTCTAAGCCACGTGTCTCAACCTCGTGTTTTAATTTCCATTTTTATATAACTATACAAATCCTAATTATTTTAAATAATGTAATCCTAGAAACGTTCCGTTACTTACTTGTCTGAAATATCATGAAGAAGACTCCGAAAAATCGGTTAATGGTGTCATCCTCTGTTGTACCGGTCATTTTTGCGTACCAGACTCCGGCCTGGGTCAGATACGTGCATTTTGCGGACCATAGTGGTGCTGCCCCGAGTCCGAGAATAATGGCAGCAGGGATAATTGTACCCCAAATGGCGTAAAAGTTGGCTGCCATATACGCGATATAGCAGAGCATGGAAAATGCTACAGTCCATTTGCAACCAAGATGGGCTATTGTGACTGGGGGCAAAAACATGCAAGAAACGACCAGAGCTGCGTATATCACTGATAAACCGATGACACCCAAGCCTTCCTCCTTATTTAGACTGCTCTGAAGGTTGGACAAAGACTGGAATGATGTGAACAGAAACAGAAATCCTAAGCTGACCACCAGCACATTCTTTATAATTTGAAATTTTGTCATTTTGAATGTGTTTTCTGTCGCCATTTCCAAGGGTACCATTGAGCCATTAAGACTTTTCTCCGTGCTGCCATTTGACATAGCTTCTTTTTCTTTGGAGGTCATGTTTGAATCTTTGTTCGACGCTTTTCGTCAAATATCTGCAAAAGATCAAAAAGTCGAAAAAGATCAATGTCTTAATTGGACCTTAATTATGGTCAATAGCAGTGCCATTATTGTCATCGGAATAAACAAGATTTTAAAACATTGGCAAATATCTCTTTACATAGAAATATAAAATGTTGTAAACTATGATTTTATTATTTAAAAATTTCTTTATTCAAAAGTTTCACATAAGGAACATCGCTTCCTCCTTGATGTGATTACAAGGTCTTCTCAAATGATGAGAAAATAAACTAAAGTTTTTTCGTATCACATCTCTTGCTGATTATGAGATAAAAGAGGCTGCATGAAAAATTCTTCTTCTTCTTCTTCTTCTTCTTCTTCTTCTTCTTCTTCTTCTTCTTCTTCTTCTTCTTCTTCTTCTTCTTCTTCTTCATCATCATCATCTTCTTCTTCTTCTTCGTTATCTTATTCTTCTTCTTCTTCTTCTTTTTCTTATTCTTATTATTATTATTATTATTATTATTATTATTATTATTATTATTATTATTATTATTATTATTATTATTATTATTATTATTATTATTATTATTATTATTATTATTTCCTTAGCCTCTACAGTAACATAAAACGCACATGCTCAAACATATCACTATTTACACTGATCCTCGCTTTGATAAAGGAAATTTAGCAGATTGTAAAATCCGCTTCTTTTTCTAGTAAATATGACACTTAAAAAAACGTCATGTGAAATGGAAGCAATTTATATTTGACATTTCATTACTTGTATAATTTTCATACATAACTTGTAAACCCAGCTGGTCAATCCTAAAGAAACAAGAAAGTTGCTGGACTGATAAATAGTTGCAATTAGAACTGATTATAACATTCAATGTTCGGGATTTTAGTCTTGCAGACTGGGGACACCGCAACGATCGTCAAACCTTCAAGATATTTCAATTTCCTCAATAGAATACAAAAATCGGGACACAACTATTATATAACGTCCAATATTACAAATACGTTCAGGTAATTCTGTTATGAAATTACTTTTTACGGATATGGACTTATTGTTTAGAAATGTAAATGACAACTACTCTGAACTTCTCCACTATGAAAACAACATTTTGATATAAAATATTGTGTTCAACATGTAACTTTTGTCTTTGAAAAACCAGCATTGAATTATATTTAATTTAATCCGATAACGCGGAACAAATATTGCGTCAAAGAGACATTAAAGAAGTATGTCCTAGACCACATATAAATGTGAGTCTGGCCTTTAAAACCTCAATCGAAATTCTTAAGATACTCCACACCTACTTAGATCATGAAATCAAAGTTGCAAATTTGGGTTCGTACAGTCGTTTTATCTACAGAAGAGTGCGGTATTCTCAAAGGCATATAAGAAGCAGTTATGAGCAAGTACTGATCTACTCGGTTTTGCAGATTTAATGACTCCACCCTATCAAGGTTTTCGTAGGACCTCCAAGACAGATAGAAACGCATCCAGATTGTGCTGTTAGGTACATAAACACGTTACGACACCGTGCTGGCAAATGTCCAGAATGCAGATTGTAAAAATCAATACGTCGCCCTTGTGTGTGTGTGTGTGTGCGCGCGCGTGTGTGTGTGTGTGTGTGTGTGTGTGTGTGTGTGTTGGACTTTTAATATAGCTTTAAAAAAATTCAGTTATATCGCTACGATGTCTGCAGTGTGACAGTTTATAGTGATGTCTAGAACTGGGACATCATACCGAAGGCATGAAAAGCATTCCCCCTCTAATCTATACGTTTATAGCGGCAGCAATTAGGCATTATTTCAGCTGTTAACATTCACAGTTAATTCCCCTACAGTCTTCCAAAAGATGACACAATTGATTTTTCCTTGTACATAAAAAATCGTTTTATGCTTTGCTAACATTAGTTATATTATCATTCTAAAGAAGGTGTGCCTACAATGGCAACAGCAAAAACAAAACTGATTTAAAAGGAATGCAAGTGAACTAAACATGAGCATGGAAAATAACTTTTAGTATTACTAATTATATATTATATACACTTTGAAAAACTGACATTACAAGGAGTAGCTTTGCAGGTGTAATTTAGAAAAGAGAACTGAAATTTAGCGTACTTTATCTAGAACATTACTTTTCTTTTTTTACCTATATTTTTATTCTGGAACTTCAAATGCGGTTATAGTCATGATTGCTTAATCTCAATATATTACCCATTGCATTTGAATATTTGACCCACCACCACCACCAAAAAAGTCTGTTTAAATACGTTTTTGCAATGTCTCATCGGAGAGAGCATTTATTGTGTAATCTGACTGAAATTTTGGTGTTTCTTTGTTTACATTGTATAATTGTTGTTGTTGTTGTTGTTGTTGTTGTTGTTGTTGTAGGGTTTAACATCATTTTTCAGCACAAGATAGGCTATACATGGCGGCCAGTATTAATGGTGGAGGAAGAACCCTGGAAAACCCAGGGAAGAACCACCGACCCATGAGAAGTTACTGGCAGGCTTTCTCACTTACCCACGTTAGCCGAGTCTGGACTCGAACTCACGTAGATAGAGGTGAGATGGCAGTGATCAGTAACGGTCAGCGCTTTAGACCACTCGGCCACTCGCGGCCCCTACATTGTATAGAGAACTCTAAAGTCCGTAACCACGCTGAATACATAAGACGTTTATAGTAAATTATCACAAATTACCCTGTTACATTCGGGTTCAAAGTACAAGCAAATACCAAGTAAGGGTCCTACAACTTTTATGTAAAATGAAGCGAAAGCCAAAACCATTGTTGTTTACAGTACGAAGCCCAACTATAAGACTACCTACTCTACCACTCTTTTCTTATTTTTGTAAGGGTGAGAGAAAAGAGATTTTAATTAATGCAACATTTGTGCCTTATTTTAGGGACCCAAACTGGTCCAAGCTCAGTTAGCCATGGAAAGATAAACAGACAGGAATTAACCTGTTGACAGTCTCTGATATTAAATATCCAGAATTTTGGAATTTTGTTCTGGCCAACTGTCCCTACTAACAGCTAGAATTTGATACCGGCACTGAGAGTGAAATCATATTGAAAACATAACCTGAAATGGTTCTTTCACCGAATAACTATTTTACTTAGACATTCTTCTTTACCGGTAGCGACGGAATTCATTCATTTTTATGGTGATATTGCTAGTATAGCAACTTCTCTTAGTTTGCAACATGCGACTGATTTCTATTTCGTAACATTAACTAAACACACAATTCACAATTTTGTAAAATATTGCTCCTAGAACAACAGTGATGGGGGTAATATCTATTGAATAATTCTTTAATCCTCTCGCACGTACGGTTTTTCATGTTCATCAGGCATTTTGAATGAAGACATAACACACCAGGGTAAACAAGCAACTACGCGTTTATTTCAATGTTCTTACTGGAAGTCTTATCGGCAGTAATGTATTTCGATAGGAAAGAACAATTTATATTAATTTGTTCATCATGATGCAGGTATTTTTATTGGTTTAATTATTGTGTAAAATTCCAACACGTGCAAAAGTTGTTATTTGATAAGCGACGTAAGTTTACGATCTGTAAAGACAGGAATTAGAGACAATGTTCTCGGTATTCGTCTTGAACTAATAATTCTGTCAGATTAAAAATAAAAAGTTTCTCGCCGAAATATACGTGAAACCGTGAACGAGGAGAGGCGTTTAGAAGACTGTTTATTTTATTGTGTAAAATGATGTGCAATTTCACCGCACTATTAAAATCTAGCTATCCGCTACGTAAGAAACCTATGTCATACTCAGTCAAATTTTCTTTAAAGTTGGTAATTCCCAGTACCCTAAGAAAAACCGTAAGTATAACAAATGCTCTATTAGGTCACATTTCTATTTTGAGTCATAATATTTTCGGAATGCCCATTTGACCTAAATTTTGGCTCCCATTTAGATCATGCCAAAGTAAAGTAACCTTGGCAGCCAAATATAAAAAATTCTTGTTTGGAGATAAATCATAGACAACTTCAAAAACAAACTCAAGCGTAAAAGTAATCATTCATTATACACCAGGTCCAGACTATATCCTGTTTGACATCCTATAGGAAATTCTTTTTTCACTGCAACATTAACATAACGTTCAATGTTAATTGTACGAAACTAATCAGATAGCTGCTTGGTTGCGTAAAATTATCCATGTATTTCATTTTGTTTGTCAATTGTTGACGATTTCACTTAACTATTTGATCCATTTCTTTATTAAAGGATATAACTGATATATAATTTCATGGCCATTTAAGACTGATAGTGTGTACAGACCGTACATGTGACAATGTGTTCAGACCTTACACGTGATAATGCGTTCAGACCTTACACGTGATAATGTGTTCAGACTGTATATGTGCTAATGTGTTCACACCGTACACAACACAGTCGTATTACTAGTGTAATTTCCAGGGATTCATCTCATGCAAAAAGGCTACCAAAGTTTAAATTCTCCTTAAATCGGTCAGCATCATAGAATGTATATTTTTCTTTCTCTCTTCATATTGAATATGCCGTTATAATATGAGACGACTATACATTAGACGAGTCTCTGGAAACAGAAAAAAAGCACAATATATAGATAGAATTGTAACATTAGCAAACTTGGTTTCCAAATACTTCAAGATGAAAGAAGTACAAGTAAGTTTTTAAGAGTTTCTCTGCACATATTAAAGCTTTTAAATAGGAAAACATTTGTTTGCGTTTACCTTTCATAACAGTGCACAAATATAAGACGATATTGTGCAGTAAGCAATAATGACGTACATTTTTCCTTCCAGCAACGATTAGCGACTGGAATTTGATACTGACTGAAAAAAGAACCAGTTCTTCTGTTTCAAACTTGAGGCGATTCTTAAAGATGGGCGATACAAAAGAAGAAAAATGACTGGAAACCTTTTACATTGACGTTTAAGGCAACATTGCAGTAAATTGAGAGAACACATATTTAATGCAAATATTTTTTCTAAAATTTTTCTCTGTGTTTTTAATAGAAATCGAAAATACGAAACAATTTTTCCACACTGAAAAATTATGTTTGCAAGTCAAACATTTTATATCTTATTATAACTCATTTAGATTTGCATTTATATACTCTCTTAAATGATAATCCTCAACTAACAAGCCAAGAAAACGAGGACACATTCATATGGTAATCCTCAACTAACACGCAGAGAAAACGAGGACATTTTATACGATAGTCCTCAACTGACAAGCTTACAAAATGAAGACACCTTAAAAGTTTATAACTTCCTGTTTCAGAGCCAAGATTTAATATTTCATTAATCTTGAACCTCTTAACTTATCAACAAGAAAGAATGTCAATATTTCTTCTCTTGGTCCTCATTCTGTTTAAACAAAAACTGTATATAAACTAAGAATGATTGATTTGTATTTATAAAGTATTTACGTCCATATTTTTAAAAACCGGTTTTATATGTCAAGTAATATCTAAGACAGGCAATAACGGATTTAGTGTCGACACATTTCTATCCTACTACACACTGTAAGTATGGTAGACATAAATACACGCTTTCCCCCTCACCTCAATGCAAAGACAGACACATATACACACATGTACCCAACCACCCAAACGCTTACCCATATAAATGCATACAAATGCATCAAGTAATCTCAAACGACGATAATTATTTCTTCATTATGTTAAATACATTTAAAAATCATTTTATGTACCCAAGTCCTTGAACTGACACGGAGATAAACATTTCCATATTTTTGTCATAGGGGATCCGCGATAGCTAAATTGATAAAGAACCGGACTCATTATCCAAGGTAAGCAGGTTCGATACCCACACAGACCAGCCAAACTTGGATAGGTCGAGGACAAGTACCGAGCCCGTAATGTTTCCATAGATCTGGGACAAATACTAAATCCTCTAATAAAAGACATGACGATAAGAATTTTGTTTCGTAATAAACATATACGGTCCCTAACAACTGAATGGATATTTGTCGCTTTTTACTGGACAGAATGCTGAACAATGTTTGCTTATATTCAATAAACCGACTGGGTAGAATGTAAAACGTCACTCTATAACACATTACCTGCTTTATGTTCGGAAATCAAGAGCTATTCAAGAAACACAAATATTTGACATATAGTTCTATTTTAGTTTTAATGTTTTACACTGAACACAATGTTATAACACCTAGTTTAGTTTTGATATCCGATAGACTATAGCGATCGTGCGTTTGGTGAACAAAATTATTACATTTATATGCAAAAACTTAGTTCATTACACATGCTTGAATTGATTGTAATATTCTACAAATGACGTTCGCATTCTGTTCATTTGGATAATTTATCGACATCTGCGAATATGTCATTCAACTTTGTATGACATAGGTCAGATATTATGAGCACACGACGTGAAAAATGTAAAACTTATATTTCGAAAAAAGTAATTGTATTAAATTTGTAAAATTTTGAAAATGCAAAAATAATATGATCTGCAATATTAACTTCCTGTGACTGACATCTAAATTTTATGCCGAAAATGAAGCTTTAAAAAGGAACATTGTATCTTTTCTCGAAGGAATCTACCTAAACATAGCGTCTTTATTTTATTTTTTTTTGGTGGGGGGGTCTGACCCAAAGAAGGTCCAGTAAGTCAAGTAAGGAGAGCTCGTTGTGTATAGTAAATTATGTGTTTTAAGTATAGTATGGAAAGTCGTTTAAGCATAGTTAATGAAAGTCCGTTAAGTATAGTATTGAAAGTCCGTATAGTGTAGTAATAAAAGTCCGTTAAGTGTACTAATGAAAGTCTGTTAATTGTAGTAATGAAAGTCTATTAAGTATATTAGGGAAAGAAAGTTCTTAAAGTACAGTAAGGAATGTCCATTAAGTACTGTAAAAAGTATGTTATGTAAAATAAAGAAATAGAAAGTATATTATATAATATGAGATAGAAATTCAATAGTACAAAAAGGGTCACTGTGACCGCTCTTTATCCTACACATAAAAACAAAACAAAGCATGAATCCTCGTTACTGAAAGAACACACAAAAAAGTTAAAGGCGATCTGGCATATTCAACATATGATACAGGGAAAGGCGTTGGGCAAAATCAATTAATAGTAAAGCATTATCTGGGGATATGAAAGATTTATTTTTGTTTCAAAATGCTAAGGAAGAGTCCAATACTGAATATTGTGTTTGAAACAACAAGAGCAACATTGTTCTCGTGGATTCTATAGATACATTCTATACTTCCACTGAGAACACAGATGAATATATCTTTTTCGTGAACAATGGACACAAGCCGACATCTTATCCAACCATGTTTACAAGAGTCGGTTGTGTAGTGGACTTGAAACGACAATTTATCGGATCAAAAAATTGGAAGCACAAGTCAGTGTAACTTTGTAATTCCAATTATTTATTGGAATTACAAAGTGCTCATAAATAAGATTGTTGGACTAAATAAATATTTGGGATTATCAATAATTCTCTTAAGGACTTTTGTATTTAAATCATTTGTATACATCAAGACTGTTGGCACATAAGCACATTTGATGCTATTGGCACATCAGTACGTCCAAGATTAGATTTTATTCGGATCACCACTGAAATTTTTGAACACGTACATTTGGACCTGTGATGTAAGTTGTAAGACTATTTTGTATTTAAGGCACAATACCGTAGGTTCATTTTACATTTTGACTTTGTATTCTTGGTAAATTATGTTTAATTTTATTTTTAAAAACATTTGACATTTTTTGCTTTCGTTCTTTACTCAATTTGAAGGCATAGAGTTGTGCCTATTGAAGAACGAAATAAAACTAATTCACGACAATAAACTTAGCAATCAAAATCTTTAATCTATTTGATCCAATAGTTTCTTCACCACAACCATGTCCTTTATGCTGTTTAACTTAACTCCTCTGCGCTTGTACGTGTGGGCAGTAATTACACTGCCACCTGTATTCTCTGTAGTCGATTAGATACGTAGTAAGTAGGTATTGAGATTACATGTGTGTGTGTGTGTGTGTGTTTGTGTGTGATAGAGTGCATGCTACAGTTTTAAAAGCATCGACAGATATAGTTGTCGATACCAAGCGATGGAATAGACCACTCTATCTTGCCAGTAGTGACAAAAATAGATAAAACGCACTTTTCGACTTCGCATGGACGTCTTGTCTGATTTTCACAGTGTTGATATCAATAAGTATGGTTATAATAATAATACATAGAGGAACCTTGGATAGCAAAAGCAGGACATTTTTAAACGAGTTTCACAAATGTAATATTAAATCATCGCCCATTTGAAATTCTTTTAATGACTATTTTTATTTCAGTATAAATTATTTCGATGGATAGAAGAACGAATACTTTCCTTCGTTCTTACTGAGCTGAGAAACCTTTCAGTTGTTGTGTGTACGAAATAGTCCGTAACGAAGCTGAACAAATATTAACATTTGAAAATTAGTTATATTTTCCTTTTCTTACAAATTATAAATCAAAGAACAAGTGTGACCATTTTACATTGCAAAATCAATTTTCAACACAGAATGTCCAATGCTTGTGAGGTCACATTATTTGATACAGTACATGTTAGAATGCAATAGATGATCCATGTTTACTCTATAGTGTCTCTTCACAACTAAATGTTACATTATTGCAATATTCATGTAAAAGGAGGATTGTATGCGAAAATTCCCAGATTTACCGTATTGTAATGATGACTTGATATTTGCATTGTTTGCTTTGGAACTACAGAAAATATAACTCGTAATAGCATCACATATATACAGCCTAAGTACGATTTGTTTGGAGTAGGTGCTGGCCTAAGTACGATTTGTTTGGAGTAGGTGCTGGCCTAAGTACGATTTGTTTGGAGTAGGTGCTGGCCTAAGTACGATTTGTTTGGAGTAGGTGCTGGCCTAAGTACGATTTGTTTGGAGTAGGTGCTGGCAGCTGGGAGACCAGTTTATTTCCATAATGTTGCTGTAAACAGAGTTGGATTTAGGGTGGACTCCATGTTACAGTATACAATTTACGACTACCACCACAACCACTATCAGCTGAACAATTCCATTTGTTTTACATGTTGTTATGATATGCTATACACGACAAAACGAACCCCTCTCGGGGAATTCGAAATATTCAGAAAGACTTGACCTTTTCCCGATTTACCTCTGGGTAGTTGATTCCAGAAATGTCCACCAAAATTTTCGCAGCATTTGTACAAGAAAAATGTTCCATAAGGCGGCTAAATAATTATTTTTTTCCACAATAGCAGCCAATAAGAGAATACCTTTCTAGGAATTTCGTGGACTTATTTGAACCAATGAGAATCATTAAGTTATATTTTAATTGGTTGTAATATCAACAACAACAACAACAAAATTAAACTGCGCATATTAAATGTAAAGTGTAAAAACTATGTGATAATATCTAGAAGAAGAAGAAGAAGAAGAAGAAGAAGAAGAAGAAGAAGAAGAAGAAGAAGAAGAAGAAGAAGAAGAAGAAGAAGAAGTAGAAGAAGAAGAAGAAGAAGAAGAAGAAGAAGAAGAAGAAGAAGAAGAATATGTGTGATGTGGTGAGATGTGATGTGATGTGATTATGCTTTTTAACGTAGCTTTAACAATTTTTCAGTCATATCGCTACGCTGTCTGCAGTGTGGCAGTTTAAAGTGATGTCTAGCATTGGGGCATTATGCCACAGACATGTAGCACGATGTCCCTCCTAGTCATATTATCCTGACACCAGGCCGACTAATCGCAACACTAACCTCTTAATACTGAGCGCCAAGCGAGGCAGCTGTTAGTAAAGAAGACGAAGAAGAAGAAGAAGAAGAAGAAGAAGAAGAAGAAGAAGAAGAAGAAGAAGAAGAAGAAGGTAAAGAAGAAGAACTACGATGATGATAATGATGTGTTTTGTATTTACTCATTCAGACGAATGCAGCTCTAATCAACTAATAGCCATTAATATGCTTTTATATTGTCATCTATATAACTCGTATGACATCAATGAATACTTAAAAACAGTTTTAATATAGCTATATTATAATATAAATAATATACTGCAATATTAATATCACAAAACATTAAGTAAGTGAATAAATGCGAGGTGAAATAAGTATAATATTATTCTACCTGTCTTTCGATGGATGACAATAGATAATATAGTGCATAATAAAGTTATAGAAACCACGTGATTGTTAAAACTTACAAGCAAGCAGATGAATGGATGGATGGATAGATATTTATCTGATTTTTTTTCAAACACGGATATACAGCAGTAGTATAGAGGGGTAGTATAGCCTCAATGGAATCGGCATTACGCACCCATCTGGGATAGTATAACCTCACCGGGAATTTTGTATATTGACAAGAGGAATGGCACTGTAACAAGGGTCTGACCTAAATACACGCAAATACACAGCTACTACTCATGGGGAGGACATATACGATGGAGACACAGATTAAGGACACATATATGGCAACAGTTTGAAAATGAAAATCTTTTCCAGGCATGAAAGGTGGCCCTGAAAAAAGCCTTTGAGTTTTTCTGCTTCATTTATTTTCTCCACTTTTTCCACCAGCTCATGTCTTTTTGAACGATTCCTTTCTTCGTTTTCTTTTCTTCGTATGGCATCTTGTCAGAATGACCCAGAGCTCTAAACTTTGTTTGTACCTTCATCTAATTGTTATGTAAGTTTTCAAAGTATTCTTTCCACTTTATTTTTTCTTTCTCTTTCTTTCTTTAGTCCAAGTCTCTTTAATCATCTTAACATATTCTTCCATTACCTTTTTAATCAGGTCTTCGTTAATTAAATTTTCTAAGCCTTTTTTTGACAAAAGGCCACTTGGTTAAATCTGAGATACCGTCCACATATATCTCACTTCAATAACAATATCAAAATACTCCTTCATGGTTCCTATTCTTATATATATCGGATAGTTGAAGCCTCTTAACTTATCTGCAAATGATTGCTGGCTACTTTAAATATGTTAACAAAGTCTAGACTGCCTGGGAACTTCTATTCCTTTTACAGCCTATCCAACACGTTGGCTCGATCCATTGCCCAATGCCAACTGTCTCTTGTCTGGTTTAAAAGATCCATCTTGCATTCTGTGAAGAATGGCGCGAATTATGAACTATATGCACAATTATACTATACGCACAGATGTCAAGGAAAACATCCCTGGCACTCATTTCATGTATTTTATTCTATCCACAGCATGGGGATGAGAAAAAAAAAAGAAAAGAAATATACTACCAACACCAACAAACGAGCAAGCATAAAACATACAAATATACTATCCACACAATCTGAATTGGAGAACAGTACACATTATATACTATCCACTCTATCGGGATGAGAAAAGGAAACATACAAATATACTATCCACACCAAAGAACGAACAAGCATAAAATATACAAATATACTAGCCACACCATCGGGACGAGAAGAAAATACACACAAATATACTATCCACACCAACGAACGCGCATGAAAAACACACACTACATTCAAACGAATAGGCAAATTGAACAGTCTATCTTTTCTAGAGATCTGGTTAGTCCTGAGAAGGGCTGTTTTTGAGAACTTCAATTGCACCTAGTTAATGCTAACATCTTCCAGGGCGGGCACCACACCCGCATCGCCTTCTGTAGTCCTGTTCCCAATTTTTGTATGTGGCTGGGAGCGCAGAGGGAGGTTGAATGGCTTTAATTTCTGAGTCTTCAGGTTCTGGGATTCTGAAGACTTGTTCCCTCCTATAAAAGACCCGGGGTTGAATTTTCGGACTCTGCGGCTCCACTCTTCTAGTTGCAACTCTTTCATGATTTACTCCCAGTTTTCCATCTGTTGGATAGCGACTCTTTGTACTGGTGGTGGTATTGGTGCTGCTGCTGCTGGAGGTGTCTTCACCTCAAGTTTCACCTCATACAGAGGTAAAATGAAGTGGTGAGGCAGGATCCTTTCCTCTTCCTTTTTCTTTATTTTCATCTATTTCACCTCCTCTTCTTTCTTTCTCCTCAATGGCTTCACTTGTCAGTTCATCTAAAATACGCCTGGCATATTCCTGGTGTATTTGGAGTTCTAAAAGCTTATCAATTATGGTGCTCATCTTCAGTGTTGGGTAGCTAGACTGACGATTGTTCCGCTTTATATTCGAGGAGCACGGCATTGAAGAAAAACATCCCTTTATACCAAACTTTTTACCATCACATGAAAAGCGCGGACTTAAAACAAGCACTCACGTTGGCTTATTTAATCTTTTTGATTTAGAAAAACATACATAGAAACGATTTGGACAAGAGAGCGAGAAACTAAGTGATTATAGGCACACTTCTATTATTTTAATTTTAAAAGTTTTGACAAATTTAATGAGTATGTCTTTTCGAGAGTACTGGATAACCCTGAAAAGGGCTGATTTTTGTTTTGTTCACAGGAGTAATGGCGATCAGTTTTTACTATGCTATCGGATGGGATCTAAACCAATTTATAGAGTAGAAACGCGTACGTGATATAAAACATCCCTAATAGTTCTTTTTTAGTATCTGAACGTTATGATAGCTCAAATCGTGAATACGTTCACTTCTGCACGTCGTTCTGGTCAATATGTGACTAATATCGCTTCCTGATTTAGGTAGCACATCTACAGACGCACGTAATGTCTGGCTTCTTGGATGGTGGTTTTGCACTCGTTGGAATCAGCCATCAAACAGAAAGCGACACTGCTAAGATTCAGTCTCAGGCGAATATTCAATATCAGTAAATACTTGTATTGCAACCACGTGTTCAAATGCAAACGATCCATCAGTTCTAAACTACGACCTTGCATGATTTTATTTCGATGGTCGTTAAATGCATTGTCACTTCTGTGGTATCAGGTTTCCATACCACGCAAGCATCCAGATGAGTGTTCTTGGCTACGTTTCCGTATGTCAAGTTATTTTCTCGGCACGCCCGGTAAGGGTAAATATCGATACTGCTGCTGACCAGTTTGTTATTCAAGTACAAATCCACTTCGATCAACAATTAATAAATGAAATTATTGACAGGACCTACTGTGGCATTCGACTGCCGGATCGGCGTTGTTGGTTTTGATCACTTTTAGTTTCAGATACAAGTAACTGCTATTCAGATCGATATAATCATCGGGTTGTCCTTTGATTTCAGACTCGATGGTAGCTGAATTCGTCAAAGTGGAGACGGGATGAAATTCGACTTGGATTCTTGCATCGTCATCATGGTGGGTGGCATGGCATACATATCCAGTTTCGACTGGGAACAAGCACGAGATTCGGTGCATGATTTTTCTCTCAGCAATTTTGTAATAATCAACAATGTCTAAGTCTTGGAAGTGTTTCTTTTCTTAGTCTTTCTAACTCTGAGAGTGTGAACTCCGGTAATTTCTTCGCCTTTTTCTGCCTAGTCCTTGCTGTGGCGTCAGGGAAGCAGGAATGTATGATCAGCAGTGATCGTGGTGTTTATAGGAGTTTCTCACCGGCCAAAAGGTCTTTGCCAGTTTGAAGCAAAACATTTTTGCCTGCTCTCAAGAAAGCTTCTTTTGGATTTTGTTTGTCAATGATGACATTTTGGAGAAATTTTTTTTACCGTATGTCAACGCGGCATCTTTTAGGGATTGCAATCCCCGTGTCACTATCGGTTTCAACACGGGATACACTGTACGAAAGGCTAATTTGAGCATATCACCTAAACCATTTCCTTGCTGTCGAGCGACTCCTTGAAACACATGATACATAACTGACAAGAGGTTGAAGTACTCGTTTTCGAAAATGGGGTTTCACTGTAACATTCCTTTCGTGAATGAAATACTTGTCCCAGATCTCCTTTTATAGCAATGTTGACAGTATCGAAATACGACTTACTGACATGCAAATAGTGAAGATGTAAAAATTCGAGGTGAACGTGATAGGTGTTTCCATCTACGTCATCAGCCACGATATAATCTATTTTGAAAGGAATCCCACGTAGTAACGGTACGAAGGTGTGTTCCACTACGATGTACTCCACAACACCGGAGTACACACAGATTAAATTCAGTTCTGTGTTATTTCTAAAGGGTATCGAAAATATTTGACAAACTTCAAGTTACCAGTCACGCCTAGTATTTTGTTTTGAACCTTGATCAAGTTGTGATCACTACCCGAAATGTGATACAATTCAGGACAAAATGTATTGGCTAATACTTTGTCCTTAAATTTCATCATTAGGCGACGAGCGATTTTGTGATACTCGATCATGACACTTCTTCTGGTTCACTCCAAGCCTTTAGCAAACATAACATTGAACCTCTTAGCAATGGTGTTTACCAAATGTTGACCACTAAAATAATAGCCCGCAGGAAATTTTAAATGAGAAGTGGTTCCTTGAGTTAGTTTTATGGTCTGATGATTTCATTAGTCAGCTATAGCACTGCGTTCGTCCATGGATTTTTGCTTTTCATTGTCATAAACTTCTATTGCCAAAATGTTTTGATTTTCGACAATATTTTTGATTTGTTTAGGACGTATCATTTCCATCAAAGCCGCTTCCCAATGGGAGTACTCGTTTGTGATACAGAGTCCAAGTGACATAGGTTTCTATATATTTTAATTGGAGATGGTGGTTAAGTCGACGACTGGGACGTGCACACGACTTGTCCTCCGTCTTGGCAATAATGGTGAACAAGATAGGTACTTAATCGTAAATAATCAGGGGTAGTGGGTTTCAAATCCACGAGTAAATAGGCGTTTGGGGTTTGAGTGGCAAGGTGTTCCTGACTGGTTAAGACTTGCACAAGACCACGTAATGAGCATTGAGACTGATGGAACGATGGGCTCTACTTTGTTGAAACAAATTTTGGATAACAAAAATGACACTGGCATTACGATGATGCTCTTTGCATGTTAAACACAGTTTAATTTCTTATTCGTCTTCTCGTAGCATGTCGTCAAAGACGACAAATTGGGTTTGTCTGGGGACAGACACGATTCAGTTGTCTTCGACGAGAGTGCCTTCCACAAAGACGACGGAATCACCATTACGTTCTCGTAGAAGTCTCTACGCTGATTGTCACTCTTTTTGTAACACCACATGATTCGATGAGGTGGACCATCGATCAAATGATGTTTATGTTCAATCAAAATTTTGAAAATTCGATTTTGCCTGAACCACTGGGCCCACCAATGAGCATGTTAAAGGAAAGCGGAAGATAAAATGTCTTCCAGCTAGCAAGATCTAAGTGTTCGTCAATGACTTTGAAAGTGGAGGAAGATAGAGAAGATACATCAGAGGTAGCCATAGTAGTGTAGGAAATGTCACTGTTTTACAGGAAGACAGACAAGACAAGAGTTTTAATACTTTTTCGGGATACGATTATTATCATGTTTGAATTCTGAACAACATGACAGACAAAATTACATAAAAGCCAAATGGTTAAGTACATGTTCTAAGAGTCTGTACAATCCTTGGCAAAGTCACAAAAAGGTCCTCCCGGAATGGCCTTTAGGGGATGTCAGTGATAGCCCTGTCCTGAAGAGAGTGGTTTTCTTCTGTGGCAGGCTGTTATTCTTCTGGTACTGTCAGAGACAGGTTTAAAAGTGACTTTTTCACTGAGCGGGGTCATTATTTTATTATCATAAATCTCGGACATAATAGGATATTTCTTAAGTCCAAGCCATGAAACCTCAAATTTTCCTGTCACGTACATCTGTTCAGTTAGAATGTAAGTCACAAGCTACACACACATCCTCAAAAAAACATCTTCAGTACTTTAAAGTTGACAAATCTTGCTTTCCCGTAAAGGTCGAGAAGTCTCCAGATGAAAACGCAAAACCTTGATGAAAATGAGTGTCTAGTGGACATTTAAAGGGACCACTTTCATGCTGTTTGAGTCTTAGGTACTGTTAGTAAAGATTCCACAAAGAATCGAACTGTAAACGAAATCCCAGAAAGCAAGTTACTAAGACACACGGCACGTCGACCTCAATTAAATTGACACAGGTCTTGTAAAAGGCAATGTAAATCCTCCACCGCTTGAATATGGTCATTGTCTTTCTTTTTGGCAGCTATAAGTGTACTTTCTGCTCAAAAGTGGTCGTTTCGTTCCGTTGTCAAATTATTTAGTCACTAACTGACACATAACAAGTCTTTCATAAGTTTCTTCTTCAGCTAAGTTTACATTCTGTACAAGATTTTGGTAACCCTCTAACTCTTCTCTTGGAATTTGATTCAGTAAGTGTACCTGGTTGTAAAAATAATCACTGCAAAACAATACAATATTTTTCGCCCACTTGTAGTTGATCAATGTCTGACCACTTGAACACTTATTTCAGAATTAATCTTTTTATAACATTTATGTACCAGTGGTTCAATCGGTGGAATAACGAATGAAATTCTTCTTTGCGTTTGACTTGTATTTTGACCAACTCTGTAAATGCGTTCTCTCAACTCCACAGGTAAGCCATGAATGTTCTCTTGTAAAGTATCCATGACCATGCATCAATAGAAGACACTTCTCCTAGGACGAAAGTAATGAACGTAGTGAGTCACTTCTGTCCAGTGCCATTTAGGGTAACGATCAAGAATGTCAACAAAATCTTCAAATGTAAATGGTCTAAAGCGAAAGAGTAGAATCAACACACCCTTGATCCAGAGACATAGAACTTGTCGATTAACTTTTTTCACTTTCCTCTTGTGAAGTCCTCGGAATAAAAGTTCTACAGTCATTGAGATTTGGCTTTCGCAAGTATTGTCAAATGTTCTTGTAGATCTTCTCTTGCAATTCGATGGTAATGTTTGAAGATTATTTTTTATATCGGGACATCAGTGAAATAAGCACCTGTTAAACTCATTCACGATTTTATGGGGGTTTTTTTAAGTCACAACCAGGGTCTGAATATATTCAAATGGCTATTTCACCTCCTCCGTTGCGGACATGTAGGATCCATTTGTCTTCCTTATCACACAAGTAATGTAACAAATGTAGGTCTTTGACCAATTGACAAACGTTAGACAAAATTGGTTGTTTGAGGACTATTGACAGCCAGGATATTTAGGGCATGAATCGTTGGGGGTACACTAAGGAACACGCTTTGGCAATGGTACAGGTTTCTTTCAAAGGACCGATCCCTTCATGTTCCATGAATAATTATCATAAGTTTCCACAGCAACACCGTAAAATGCATACGTCGGAACGACAATAGTTTAACATTTCTTCCTTAAAGTCGGAAGGGTCTGAGGCATGAATCTAGTACCATGCGTAGAAAGCTTCTCTTTATTCGGAACACATGTTGTCGGGGTCGTAGAAGTGAGCCTCATACAAATGGTGTATAACAGCATATTGATTGACTTCGGTATTGAAAATGTGCTTTTTGGTAATTTCTGTCATGTCAAACGTTTCAGGCATGCGATTCAAAGGCATGGCAAAGTAAATCATTGAATCTTTAAACTTCACTTGACCCACTTGCATAGAATTGATTTTGGTTCCGTTCAAAGTCACTTTAGGACTTTCGGGACTTTGTTCCGTATAGTATCTCAACAAAAACTGTCCATCGTATCCCTTGAAATTGTGACCAATCGCCGTAGCATAGCGATGACAATCTACGTAACGTTCAATGTCTTCTTGGCTCCATATCACGTCGATAGGGTCTAAGATCTATTGGGCAAAATCGGCCAGTGTGTTCGATCCCCGAAAGATTTTTTTCACGTCCAACAGGAATTTCTCTACAGTGAGGGAAATGAGTGAAGATAGGTTCTTGAATGAACTTCTCACACGCTCGATGAACCACGCAGAAACAAGGAATGTAAATGCCAGTTTCTTGCATGCGTTAGAAATCGAAAAAGATGAAATTGCCCTTTTTCTTCCGGTCTACTTCCTATTCATGTTTAGAATTGTATTTCTGAATGTAGCATTGGATGTACAAGTTCATACTTTAGTAACCAAAGTGACATCGTTTCTTTCCTGAACAGACCTGCATCTTGACCTTATTGGTACGTACGCCTTGTCCACAAGTAGGGTTCAATCTCAAGAGCAGTCAAACTCTTTTCCCTGTGAACTTTGCGTCTTCAGATTGTATTGGTAACATGTTGGACTTACAATCGTGCGCTAACAAGCTGGGCAATACACTCGTTCTTGCCCTTCGCCCAGACAGGGTTTAGAGGCAAAACATCCCTCACATTTCGATCAACAATGCTTGTGTTATAGCCAATTGTTATAACCATAGTCACATTTCTCACAGCAATAACTGTATGACAGGAATGCAGTGATACTGGTACTAATATCAAAATGTTCATCGTGATAATAGATGTGAATGTATTTTCCGTCTTTGAAATCCTTGCCTCGAACCAACAGCGGTCCGCGCACTTCTTGAGGGTGTACTTTTAAGGTGTAGCTCAAAGCCAAGACGTCTTGCAACTTTTGCATTTTAGGAATGCCATAGGGAGTGTCTTTGGATGTACACGCTTCGCTTGAGAGTGGCGAAGGTGCTAGTGCCGGAACAATTTCTTGCTAAGAGAGAAAATCAGTTGATATCAACCTCTTCGGGAAGTTGCACTGTGTTCACTTTAGTAGCAGCTGCTATGCCATCGCTTTTGGTCTCCACAGCCGGTGAACCACAATTCATAATCTTAGTTTCCGTCATATTTTACAAAACAATGTCGCATCAGTTTACTGCACACAAACGCTAGTACACCTACATAGGGAATATGATGTCACTGGTAGCTCTCTTTGGACTGGAAGAAAGACTCCGCGAAGTGACTGAATTTTGTAACGCGTCTTGGGATTGGTGGTCAATGTAAATCCGTTTCTGTCCGCTCTTCCCCTATAAATAAACGCGGTTCACCTCTTTCTCTGCAGCTGTTCTCGTCACAAATAAGATGTTGATCGACGTTGAATCCTTTACTTTGTTATAGTCATTGTTTTTTCGTACGGACTTATCCATACAGGTGAAAACTAAATGGACTGTAATCCGGATCACCGGTGCAACTATTTGGCTGTCTTAATTGGACCCTCATCATTGGACCAGAAGTAAGACACGGTTTAAGACAAGCTTTGATAAATTTGAGGAAGTAAATAATACATTTGCTATGTCATGTATGTTAACGGAATGATGTTAACATAACAAAATATATATATATATATATATATATATATATATATATATATATATATATATATATATATATATATATATATATATATATTGTGTGTGTGTCTGTGTGTGTGTGTGTGTGTGCGCGCGTTCTATATCTGTGTCCATTGTATGTGTCTTTACCTTGAGTAGAAGGTGTGTATGTACGTGTATTTAGGTCAGACCCTTGTTACAGTGTTATAAGTGTCCAGTACCGTGACGTCATAACACCTGTGCCATTCCTATTATCCCTATATAAAATTCCCATTGAGGCTATACTATCCTAGGGGTGTCCGTAATCCTAATTCCCAATGAGGCTATACTTCTCCTCTATACTACCCCTCTATACTACTTGCCGCTAATCAAATATTGCGTCACACAGGATGCAATTCTGCGATTCTTTTTATTTTCAACCCTTTGCAAACATATTTAAACTGCAAGAGGTATTGAGGATGAGCAAATCAGATTAGAATGCTGTTTGTCAATGTGTCCTAAGTGGGCTTGACTGTTTACACGGGAGAACTATCATAAACGAGAGAGTGAATAAATTTCTGTAAAGTGATCTATGTAACTATTTCTGAATATCTTATCGTGGTAATATTCACGTAGCGCGTATTAACCACTAATGACAGTTGTGCATTTTTTTCATACGTTTGTACGGTCATGGTTTTAAAATTTAAAACATACTATTAAGAAATAAAATATATCCTGTGATTGAAAATGTAGCATTGAATCTTGGGCCTTTTACGAAGTAGGCCTAGATTTTGTAACAAGTGACATTTTCTTTTCATGTAATTTAATCACATGTTCCTGAACATTTACTATACATTATTTGCCTTTAAAATTATCACGTCATGACAAAGGTCAACTAAAACTGGAAAACTGTTATAAATTTCAAATGGATATTTGTAATTTGAAGGCAGTCTCTGTGTTTATATTATAAACTACATTTTACTGCTTCTGTCATCTGTATTCAGCCCAGTATAGCTGTATGTTATGTGTACGAGAAGCAGTACCGGATCTTCTACTAGTCTTATTAAGTCAAGAAACAAAGAAAATAAGTGTGTGTGTGTGTGTGTGTGTGTGTGTGTGTGTGAAAGAGAGAGAGAGATTTGGATTTGTAACGTATCTTTAACAGTTTTTCAGTCATATCGCTACGATGTCTACAGTGTGCCGGTTTTAAGTGATGTCTAGCACTGGAGAATCATGCCGCAGACATGTAGTATGATTTCCCACCCAGTCACTTTATGCTGAAACCAGGCCGTCCATGCCCAACATTAACCTCTTAATTCTGCGCGCCTAGCGAGGCAGCTGTTAGTACCATTCTTATAAGTCTTTAGTACGACGTAACCGAGGTTTCAACCTATGACCTCTCGTATCTAACCACTAGGCCACCGGAGCAACCACATGCAATTAGTTATATTAAGCCAAGAAAATTAGCTAGTATACAGTCGTATTAAGGCGACGTAATCAGATATTTTAGAGTGTCTTATATTCTCAAGAAAACCAAATGGCGATTTCGTGACTGAAACAAGAAATAGAGTAATATGTTGTACCTAGCATTTTCAAAGCAGAATCGAGCATTTCTTGTCTTTATAAACGCGACGGTCAAACTGATAACCGTCAATACTGAACACTAATGCTATTCAAAAACTCAGATCGAAAGTTGCTATTTCCCGGATTATGTATGTTTACCATTAAACAGTGCCATTTATGGACATGAATCTGCATGGCTACCAGTATAAGTTCTGGGGAAAGAACACCTGGACGAGTCATCGGCTTAGTGAAAGCTTTCTCAAAATACCCACATAGGTTGAGCCCAAGACTCGAACCCACAAACACAAAGGTGAGATGGCAGTCATCGATAAAAAGAAGCATTTTTAACCACTTGTCCACCCGAGGCTTCCCGTATAAAATAAGTTATAGAATGGTAATTGAAAAATGGCGTAGATTTCACAGTAGCTTAATATTGGAGAGGCGCGTACACAAGTTTGCCAACACAGCTGTTACGTTAAAATATAAGCTCTTTTACTCATTAAGAGTTCTCGGTGAAATGTGTTTTTCTTTAGTAACTATGGAAATATTCAGCTTTTTTTGCTTGTACATGAAACTGAAAGCCAATAGTACTATGTACGGTTGTTATCAATCATAATTACTGGACGCGATTGAGATTAATTTAGAAAGAAACAACATCGGAGCCTTCTAATCTGCCTTTTTGATAATCCAGAACGTCATCAAGGGTTGCAAATTCAACCTACCGTGGTTGACAATGACCACACCAAGTCTATGTAAGCAATTTGTGCGTATCAGCTTAAAATTAGCAGTGTGCTTATTTCTCAAGATAAATGCACAACCCGAGTGTGGATCGTTTCCTTTCATTACAACAAATTGTTCACAGAATGATGCTTCTTTTCAAAGAATTTATGAGAGTAGATAATGTGTGATCAAATTGCCCATATAATGGGGTATTTGAAATGTCTGTTAAGTATGTCATGCAGCTTTGTTAAAGGGACTCAAACGATTATGGCATGATAATTAATATAAAAATGGTATCCACACTCACTATCATCCCGTAATCAAAATGCCGACCTTGTAAATCTCGACATAAGTGTTATTGCCCACGCACTCTAAGTCTCGTCACTCCACGCACTCTAACTCTCGTCACTCCACAAAGTCTCGTCACTCCACGCACTCTAAGTCTCGTCAAGCCTATGCCTGAGAAACGCTCTGGGTCAACGCCGTAGAGGAAATATAAAGAGCCAGTATTGACGCTATTGCAGTTTTTTGTCCTGGTAAATAAAAAATTATTACAAAGATATATTGACAGAATTAGCAGAACAACAGCAACAGCAACATCAACAACAATGATGTTTCCTTATATGCATACTGGGAACATGCTTAAGCAAGTGGCAATTTTCTGTGAAGCAAATTCGCGAATAGCAGCTCGTTGTTATATCACGTGTCATACATGGGACATGAGGACAGAAATAACAGTCGGTTGGGGAAAAACAAGAGCTTCACCACAGTATCAGATGAATTATCGCTGCCAGAAAAGCGCAACAATTACAAGTTCTCTCGTTTGAGGTACATAAACGTCATGGTGATTTACAAGCTTTTTGGACCTTTGTCCTGAACGAACACGAGCCACGCAAAGACGAGGTCTTCCAGAGATGTGTCGCTAAATTATATCAACTTAATAGCTCACGGGCTCCCTTTCGGTTGAAGACTGTACTCTGTGTACATCTGAATAATAATCATTTTAACCGTGACTTTGATGCTTTAAAATCACAAGTCCTTTGATTAATATGATTAAATAAATGATACTGAGATCGAATGACGAATTTTACAAAGCTATTGTAAGGATTCTTGAGACGTTGAAAAAAAAATCATCAATGCAGGATCTGGATGGACTGTAGGCAGATGTGTGGAAGTTCAAATACATATTTCCCGTTAAAAGCTTTTCCTCGGGTGGAGTTACTCTCCAGTTTCAAGCTGTGATTGATGTATAAAATACTGATACTGGATGTTTTGAATGTGCGTCTTGTTCGCTCTGCGTTTGTGTAAGAAGCAACACAGATAAGACACGATACACCTACACTGAGCAAAGGAGAGCTTGATAAATAAAATTCGCTATACAAATTATGGACACCCGTAAGTTTTGACACCTTCATTTTATTTATTTTTTTTTTTTTGGATAAAGGTCTGCAGCTGATTCGCCTATCCAAGCACATACAATATGGTTAGTAATGATTTGATATTGTTGCGTGTGCTAGATATGCAGCAGAGTTATATGTGGATAATAGATTTTCCACGAATGGCACTTTCCACTGCAAGTACGAGAGCAGGAAATGTCCGTACAGAAATTGTATGCATGTATGTAGCAAAAAGCTTCTTTATAGCAAACGTGACTTATTTTGCGGTGGAATTAGCGAAAACAGTACACTATCATGCGGGAGTCTGAATGAAACGTTTCAGAAGTTGTTGTGTTTGAAGTAAAAATGTATGGGGGACCTTGTAACATTTTAGTAGACGCTTCTGTGGTTCTAACCAAAACTAATCAAAGTTGCGAAATAAATCCCATGTTTGTTTAATAACACTGTTGTCTAAAACTGAAACGTGAAAACTGGGCCACCAGTGCTGTATCTAGGCAAGGACACGGTTGTAGTGTTCTTAAAATTGACTGATGTTACGGTGTAATACATCTGACAACAGTTACACTCTCCCACGATCAAGATCATGACCCGCGATAACATTCGTGAGTTTTTCGCGGAAACTTATTGATCCGATGCAAAATGACAAGTCGATATAATAAACACTAACAGTGACAAGTTGAAGCTGATAATAAGAAAATGAGTGCACCCATACAAAAATATGACCGGATGAAAACTGGTCTACGAGAAACACTTGCCGCCCACAAGAATCTGAGACATATCCATCAGAGTATTCATGCTAGACCAGGTCACTATTTTTCATCCCCGATTATCGTTTGGGGTGCTCTTCTGTCGTAAATGAATATCGAGTTGGAGCTGCTGACAATGATCAACATCTTTATTTGAGCGTTTAATCCGTGGAGAGATTTCAATGGCGACCGCCAACGCTACGCAAGCGCATGTAGTCCGCTGATGAATGGATACGACTCGAATAAACCAAATAGCCACGTCATATATTTAGATTTAAACAATCCATGTGAGTAGGGAAGGATGAAGCCAGTGCCTGCTGGCCATTTTAAATGGGTCAATCACTCAAACATATACGCGTAACAAAATGACCGCATCAGAAACAAAAGGTATTTCATAGTAATTGATCTACAATACCCTGAAGAACCACACGAGTTTCACGTAAGTAAGGAAGATTATCCATAAGTCCCGGAAGCGTTGTCGGTGTCTTAGGTTTTTTACCACGTCAGAGCGGGATTAAAACTCATACGGAATGCTTTAATCTGCTACCAATCTTGCGAATGATGAAAAAGCTAAGTCCAGCTAGTGTTTCTGTTTCGCCAGAGCTCACGGATAACTCCCTATTTACAGATGACATTTGTAACGAGGCATCCAACGAGTTTGAAAAAGATTTCTTTAAAATCGTGGATAATTCTGTGTTTGGGGAGACTATAAAAAGTTTACAAAGAAATGGAATATAGTTGTATAATTTTGAAAATCGAGAAGTTTAAAACGTTATAGTTAAAAGTTCAGGAACACGTTTATTTAAAGAGGCACTTAGTATATTTATTTTGCATAGATATTTATTTGTTGTTACACGTGGTTCTTGTACAAATATTCTTTCTTTAAACATGGTGCGTTGCACTAAACCCCAAGGAATGTAGGTGTGAATGCCAAGTCTTTGTGGAAACACAGATGTGTGATTTCACACCGGGAAATGTGCATTCTATTCTTTAGAGGGTTTGGGCACAAAGTAGATTGATTGGTGAGTCTTTGTTAGGATATTTGAGTAGAACTTTTGTGGCTTAAGTATGAATTTCCTAAACAATATATTTTGCAATATTTCATTTATTTGTAATCTGTTATAAGGTGCTAATGACGACGATAACACATAACAACCACCGCCAATTTCTAAAATATCTCCTATCTTTTTAAAAATAAAACTTCCAAAAGCTGATCATACCCAAAATGTACATAATTTTAAATTTTCGCAGAAAAAAACCCAGAAAAACAGCACGTAAGCGGTCCCAATAAAAAGGAAATGTGCATGCATTACCCAAAATAAATCTTCACACCAGTTCACAGATTCATATTATTTAAACATTTTAGCCCATTCTGGCTATCTATGGAATTGCCATTCATCTTTACACAGAAATACCGGAATTCTTTTTAGTATCATTATTTGTTTATTAATTTGCAATTGTTCTGAGGAAATGAGCAATGTACAATGTAATATTTCTAGAATAATCTTTCATCTTTCACATTGCCACACTCGTCTGGAAAGGTTAGGCAAGACTAAATGTACTTAGGAAATATCATTACCTACCTGCGGATGCTTTGAAATATCAAACTTTAATGGCGACTACAAAATTTATAAAGTAAATTAATATATACATATTTGTTGACAAAATTATGAAAGAATTGGAAACTAAATAGAGGTCTGGATTTCTACTATAATCTAATTTTTATCTTCAACTTTTCGCGATCCATGTATTAAATGAAATATATTAATTGCGTTTTCATTAATATCCTGGATAGTTCGCTTTTCGTTAGATACTTCATGGATTTGTAATGTTTAGATGATGTATTCTCTCTCTCTCTCTCTCTCTCTCTCTCTCTCTCTCTCTCTCTCTCTCTCTCTCTCTCTCTCTCTCTCTCTCTCTCTCTCTCTCTCTCTCTCTCTCTCTCTCTCTCTCTTCTTTCGTTTGTCCCTAATTCATATTATACCATGCTAGTTCTTTGTGGAATCCCCCTATGCCATGTATTTATTTGTATGAGTACAAGAGCGCCGGCATAATTTTTTTTTCCAGGAGAGTGGCAAACATTTAGTTGTCAGCCTTTAAGTTCTACGGATGTAGGCCAAAGCATGTTAGAGAGCGGGGCAACCCCCGCCCCGCTCAAATGTGCGGGCGCCCATTGTCCGTGTAAGATTTTTTCTCTCAGTAAAGTTGTTAGGTTCTGTTCTATGTGATAACGAATACAACATTCCGTTATGCTCGAGCAGTTTTCTCTTCGTGTTTTGTTTCTTATGATAATTTTCTCAGGTGCAGCAATGCAAATCAGTGGAAAAGGACACGTTGTATTAATGTAACCTACATGATACAGGTGTTTGTTTTGGTTTACGGATTACAGAAATGTCTACAGATGCAAAATCAATATTCGATTAACGACGCTTGTTTACGTTCTATAAACATGGGGGCATGTGAAGAAATTGGCGGTGGTCGTCCTGAACTAATTCTATCAAAATTAGAAATTAAAAGTTTATCGCACGAACCATATGTTCAAAGGCGATCAACCACGCGTTCGGGATGTGATCGATATATGGAAAATGCTTTAGGAAGTTTGTATAAATATTAAAAAGTAACCTCTCCGTAAGTAAATTAATTCAAACAGCTAAATTCTCTCAACAGTTTACCGAGTTGTTCTACTTCCCAATACATAACAATAACACAAAATGTTTTCGGTGATTATGTATAATTCTTCTAATGCTATATTTTATCCGGAGTTACCAATTATGACCGTTTTATCTGGAGAGAAGTACATCAGTACAGCAACTTGTTTACATGCAAGTGACATCAACATTGTTAAAAGAACTTTCCTTTGGTCGTTGTATCTTAGTTTGCCCCAAGAACATGACAAGTGTTAAAACCGCACCACGGTTAGGTAACCCTCATTGCTAAGCATATCGATGTAGCTTTTAGATAAATCGTATGAGATTTCAGAAACTAACTCTGACGTAAAAGTAATCAATCATTTTTTACCAGGAAGAGGATATATCCTGTTTGACATCGTATACTCTGCTACATCAGTGTTGTATTTAATGTTAATGGTTTTAAAATAAATATAAGAACTGCGGATTTATACTATCAATCACATAGTTATTTTATTAACTAACTTGAGTAACTCTATCGCAAAACTATTTCACGCATCTAGTTGTTATATATATATATATATATATATATATATATATATATATATATATATATATATATATATATATATATATATATATATATATATATATATATATATATGTGTGTGTGTGTGTGTGTGTGTAGTTGACTTCCAATATTGTTACTTTGATCCGATGTGTTCTTCAAACCAAACATAACGAAATTATATTTGTCATTTCAATTTCTAGAATCTTAATTTCGTCTAAATATACTGCAAAAATTAAAATTAAATCCAAATATAGAAACAAATTTTACTTCATTATCATAATTATGATTATGACAAGGTTAAACATCTTATATCGTATTTGTACATATTTAGATTTAAATATTCTCTTGTATGGTAACCTTTGAGTAAGAATCAGAGAAAACTAGGACATCCAAAACAGTAATCCTCAACTGACAAGCAGAGAAAACTGGGATATCCAAAACAGTAATCCTCAACTGACAAGCAGAGAATACAAATGCATTGTATATTGTGATTCCAGATTAACAACATGAGAAAACGAGCATAACCTAAACGGTAATCTTCAACTGATAAGCAGAGAAAGCAAATACAGTGTGAGTGGTAGTCCATGATTGCAATCAGAGAAAAATGGCATTTGACAAGACAAGAAAGCAAACACATCGTATATGGTAATTCTTGAATAACATCCAGAGCAAACGAGGACATCATAAAAGTGTGAGACTTCCCCCTTAAGACCAAAAGATTTCAGCCATCTTGTTCCTCATGATTTCTTTATGGCAATATTCTTTCTTTTGTTCCTGTCTTCGTATAGAACTATTCAGTATATCTGCAAAGAATAGTTTGGACTCATTTTTGTAGTTAAAACGTCGTCGTGCTTTTATTTTTAACACACGGTTTATTTGACATGTTCTATTTTGTTAATTTAAGACATCAATGCAGGTATGGATGGGTTTCAATGACGATACATTGATATACAAATTCACTTTATTATCCAAAGATGGTCGACAAAAACACACGTGCAGTGACATATTCTAACACACACACACACACACACACACACACACACACACACACACACACATCCTTCTATCCATCCCACCCATCCCAATACAATATATGAAGTCCCAATTATCAAACTAGATTAACTCAAGCTTAAAAATCAGTTTTGTACTTAATGACCTTGGATCGGGACGGTGATACATGTTTCTATATTCATATCATTTTGTACTAAATGAAATGTTTGTCTTACGTGTACATTTCATTCACATAGATTACCCAACTCTAAGATAACAGTAACTTACACTACTCCAGGATAACAGTAACTTACCCAACTCCAAGATAACAGTAACTTATATATTGCATCACTAATGTTTAAGTTTTTAAATGTAAGGTCTTTTTTGGATATGAACTAATAAAAGCATGTTAGGAACGTTTTTAAAATTCATTGTTCGTAATATAAGCATTGTAACTCTTGAAATACTTGAAATAAATATGATTCAAAACAAAATAGTTCAAGTTCGTCATAAAAGTTCCTACGTGTTTGTTTATTGCTTGTAATGTCGTATAACTTGTACCTTAGGATTACAAAAGTGACTATGATGAAATTTTTTTACGGAACGATCAAGGACCTGTACCGATAAGCATACACAGCTTGAGGAGTAGTAACAAGGAGACCGAAGAATGGATAGATGGGAAAATATATCGGGCCGCTACGTATGAATAAAAAGAATATTACCGATATAACATTGAATGAGTAGATCGATGAAAAGTAGCGACCCTGTTGAGAAATAATAGCAAAATGTTTCTGCAGTAATAAACAGTAATAAACATTTGCAATCTCGGCCAGTTTTTTTGTGCATTTGCATACTTAGAAGGTTGAGTGTCGAACGTATATATATATATATATATATATATATATAATGTTATATATATATATATATATATATATATATATATATATATATATATATATATATAATGTTATATATATATATATATATATATATATATATAGATATATAAGAAACGGGATTGGTACTAGATCAAAACAGAACAGTATTAAACATTCATTACTTTATCGGAAAATAGAAGCCTTTCTGGCGGTAGTAATGTAAATATTTCAATATTTATATGTACATTGTGCAATTTAAGCATAGATGTTTTATAACCTATGGAATTTTACATTCGTGATTCAACCGATAAAGTAAAGACAAAAACAACCTGAGGCATTGCTCTTTTGCGTTGAACTACAATATTATGTTAGGTGTATTTGAAATTATTGCCGTTATGAAATGACTATAGATTTCAATTTGGTGCACTGCTACGTATATACAAATGAGACAATGTTCCGTTATATACATATATAATTCCCTAGTACTGAGAGTGTCGAGTTAAATTACAATAGAAATTCTGAGAGAAATCCAAATTACATAAATGAATTACTCAAGTGTTTGAAACGCGGAGGATGTAAGAATACGTGAGGGGAAGGTGTGTACCACAATGTTCATATTTTCTACCTTGATTCGATAGCTATAGCAAAAATATCGACTTATTAAAGATGTTGTTTTTTATGGTACATAGAAGAATCATGAAAAGTTTGGAACACGATGTTGTCTTTTATCAGCTAATCAGTATCCACATTTCCAATGAGAGTATTTAGTGTTATCTAGCCCCAGGTATCATAACCAAACAAAAAATAGTCGGTGAATCGTCAAAAGTGTGGAGTCTTTTATCCTAGTTTCACGAGAGTAACAGATCAATCAAACCATAAAGATAACATAACTTTTATTGTCGACGATAAATTGTAATTGAACGTCAACGAGTGTGCAGATCACGGTTGAAATTTCTGAGATCTTTTTGATATTTTATTGTCTCATTTTTACAAAAGTATAAAGCGAAGTAAAAGATCAGTACAAGAACCTGATGTCCGACTGAAACAATTCCTAAATATTTTTTATATCAATTGGAATCGAAAATCATGTAGCCTCTTTCATATTTGCATATTAAATAGAAACACCAACTTTTGATGAGCATAATTTCCAAAAGGCATTGTAAACTTGATGAATTAAGTTTAAATTTAAATCCCCGTCAGTTCCGGGTTAAATTATTTAATGAAATAATGCTGTCAGTTTTATGAAGTGGAGATTAAGAGTTTCAATTCCTATTTAAT